>WNWK01004533.1:0-138098 GCA_009830355.1 Cherax destructor | reverse complement strand
ATCCGAGTGCAACAAACAGGCGAGGGCATAGGCTAAAGTGTCATACTCATTTAAAACCAAAAAGCAGGAAATACGAGTGATCGCAGAGGAAAACACACAGTAAATAGTGAAAGAGCGGTGAGGGGAACCGGTGATAGGCCTAACAGCGGTTGCCACACGCAGGAAGTTGGGAATATATCGTAGTTGGGTGTGTACCACCCAATTCTCCGAAAATTTGTCACTTGGGATGTGTCTCCCCCTATTGCTAGCATGATCCCTTCGATCCTTTCTTTCTCCTCCTGTTTTCTTCTGTCGTGGGTGTTCCCTTCGACTTCCTTCAGGCCATAGATAAAGATCGACCTCTCCCTTTCCTCCTCCCACTGTGTCTCCCATTGCCTCATCAGAGGTGCATTAGCCTCTCCCGGTGCTGTCATGGTTGTATCCCCCGTGTTCCTTTGTGTGTCCGGCCTGCTCAAAAGTCCCTGTCCGTTGCAGTGTGTTGATGGAGTCTCCGCGTTTAGTGTGTCTTCTGCTTTGTCTGCCCTCTCGTGTTTTGCTACTGTGCTCTCATTCTTTGTTACTGTGGTGCTCCTCTTGTCCCTGTCTGCTTCTTCTATGTCCCTCTCGTGTGTTGTTAACATCCTGCTCGTCTTGCTTTGGGCCCCACTTGTGTCTGCCAGTGTCTGTGCATGCAAGAGTTCTCCTTTTTTCTCCTCATTCCCTTTGGCTGAGTCTGGTGCACAAGCTCCGAGCGCTGTTTCTGGCCAGGTACTTTTGTCTCTATTCTGTGTCATTCTCTGCAGCTTCACTTCTAAGATCCGTATCTTGGCTTCTGCTTTTTTGACTTGCATTTCCCATTTTCTACTCTCCTCAGCTATCCTTTTCTCCATTCCCATGCTGATTACCAATATCTTCCTCTCCCATTCTTCTTCCCTTTTTTTGAATTCCTCCTCAGTGATCACCAATATCTTCCTCTCCCATTCCTTTTCCCTTGCGATGTTTTCCTGCTCCCTCTGTGGCCTACCCATATCGGCCATCGTCCTCCTTGTTGACACTCCTCTCCCTGAGCCACCCATATTCCCAAGGTGTGCCCTTGTGGATGTATTGAGAGTATCAGAAGAAGGGAGAAAGAAGAGGGATAGGGAAGGGGTGAGGGAGAAAGGAGAAAGGATAGGGAAGGGGTGAGGGGAGAGAGATAGCTTAGAGGTAGTGTGACGAGGGTGGATAGAGAGATAGAGAGGGAGAGGTGGAGAGGGAGGTAGAGAGTTAGAGAGATGGGTAAAGGGAAAGAGACGGAGGTATAGGGAGGGAGATAGAGGGAGAGGGAGGGAGAGGGGGAGTGAGAGAGAGATAGGGAAAGGGATAGAGAGAGGTAGGGAGAGGGAGGGATAGGGAGGGGGAGATAGGGCGGAGAGGGAGGGGTAGAGAGGGGAGAGGGAGGTATAGAGAGGGGGAGAGGGAGGTGTGGACTACTCTCCTAATATTTTGCTAGAATTTTGCTGGTACTAATTCCATATCGAATAATGATACTAAGCTAGGCTAAGACAAGCCCAGAGAAGAGATAGAGGGGAGAGCGAGAGAGAGAGAGAGAGGGTATAGGGGGGGAGGGTATAGAGGGAGAGAGGGTATAGGGGGGGAGAGAGAGAGAGGGAGGGTGCGTATGTGGGGGAGGAATGGAGGGATAGAGGGTGTAGTGTTAGTATGGTAGGGTATGGGAGGGTCTGAGGGTGACCATCATATCAGGTTTCAGCCGTGTGTGTGCGTGTGTGTGTGTGTACTCACCTAATTGTACTCACCTAATTGTGGTTGCAGGGGTCGAGACTCAGCTCCTGGCCCCGCCTCTTCGCTGTCTGCTACTGGGTCTCTGCTCTCCCTGCTCCATGAGTGTGTGTGTGTGTGTGTGTGTGTGTGTGTACTCACCTAATTATACTCACCTAATTGTGGTTGCAGGGGTCGAGACTCAGCTCCTGGCCCCGCCTCTTCGCTGTCCGCTACTGGGTCTCTGCTCTACCTGCTCCATGAGCTCTATCATACCTCGTCTTAAAACTATGTATGGTTCCTGCCTCCACTAT
Organism: Cherax destructor; assembly: GCA_009830355.1. Taxonomy (NCBI): domain Eukaryota; kingdom Metazoa; phylum Arthropoda; class Malacostraca; order Decapoda; family Parastacidae; genus Cherax; species Cherax destructor. The sequence goes on along the minus strand of WNWK01004533.1, from coordinate 136,047 downwards.
ATCTTTCTCTAGACTATTCCACTTCCTGACTACTCTGTGGCTGAAGAAATGCTTCCTAACATCCCTTTGACTCATCTGAGTCTTCAGCTTCCAGTTGTGTCCCCTTGTTTCTGTGTTCCCTCTCTGGAACATCCTGTCCCTGTCTACCTTGTCGATTCCCCGCAGTATTTTGTATGTCGTTATCATGTCTCCTCTGACCCTTCTTTCCTCCAGTGTTGTTAGTCCTATTTCCCTCAACCTTTCTTCATAGGACAGACCCCTGAGTTGTGGAACTAGCCTTGTCGCAAACATTTGCACTTTCTCTAGTTTCTTTACGTGCTTGACCAGGTGTGGGTTCCAGACTGGTGCTGCATATTCTAGTATGGGCCTGACGTACACGGTGTACAGTGTCTTGAACGATTCCTTGTTTAGGTGACGGAACGCTAATCTTAGGTTTGCCAGTCGCCCATATGCTGCCGCAGTTATCTGGTTGATGTGTGCCTCCGGAGACGTACTTGGCGTTATACTCACCCCAAGGTCTTTCTCCTTTGCCGAGGTTTGTAGCCCTTGTCCACCTAGCCTGTACTCTGTCAGCGGTCTTCTTTGTCCTTCTCCGATCTTCATGACTTTGCATTTGGTGGGATTGAATTCGAGAAGCCAGTTGCTAGACCAGATGTCAAGCTTGTCCAGGTCTGTTTGAAGTCCTGCTTGGTCCTCTTCCGATGTGATTCTCCTCATTAATTTCACATCATCTGCGAACAGAGACACTTCTGAGTCTATCCCATCCGTCATGTCGTTTACATATACCAAGAATAACACTGGTCCTAGGACTGACCCCTGCGGTACGCCGCTCGTCACAGGCGCCCACTGTGATACCTCATCACGCACCATGACCCGTTGTTGCCTCCTTGTGAGGTATTCCCTGATCAATTCCAGTGCCCTTCCTGTTATGTGTGTGTGTGTGTGTGTGTGTGTGTGTGTGTGTGTGTGTGTGTGTGTGTGTGTGTGTGTGTGTGTGAGTGTGTGTGTGAGTGTGTGTGTGTGTGTGTGTAGGAGGTGTGTGTGTGTGTGTGTGTGTGTGTGTGTGTGTGTGTGTGTGTGTGTGTGTGTGTGTGAGTGTGTGTAGGAGGGTTAGGAGGTACAAGTGGGGGAGGGGGGAGGGAAGTGTTATTGGGTTAGTGGTCAGGTTCTTGTAGGTCTACTGTCATGTGAGTGAGTGTGTGTGTACTTGTATGTGTGTGTGCCTGTCCTCACTGCATTGATTTAATTAGAATATTTCACTGTGACGGCCTTCTGGGTTATCCTAGGCTCCCTACACGTATGCTCCGTGTGATAGCCTATCACTGTACTCGTGTATACCTGTATAACTTTGCTTACTTATTGAATAAACACTGTCAGAGTAGTGTAGTGTTCGTGTGACTGTGTCCGTCTGTTAAGATAATCTTCCTAAAGTTTGCAATACTTCATAAGGTTTGGAATACTATCCAAATATTATACTAGACTTTTGCTAGTACTAGTTCTAAAAACGAGTAATGCAACTAAGCTAAGCTAAGACAAACCCAATTGTTGGTTTATGTGAGCGTGTGTGTGTGTGTGTGTGTGTGTGTGTGTGTGTGTGCGTCTTGGCATCTCGTTCACAGGGTCTATCTAATCTAATTTTAATTCTGGAATGCTACTGACCACTGCTACTAAAAGTTACTACTTATACATTGGTAATAATATTGATGCTAATACATGAACAGTTGTATAGTATACTACTTCTGTATCCTGACTACTTCAAGTGTATGTGTGCGTGGCGTGCGTACACATGTGTACATTTGGTTGGTAGCCCTGCGCCCTAACTTATCTTTCTACCTATGAAATTCTTATGTTTTCAGCTCCTCCGAGCAGGGATTTTTCCCACACTTCAGCAACTCAGGGCCAGGAACCTGCAAACCACAACTAGAATTTTGTACATTACATCAGATGTCCGCTGGGTCTGTCAGATTGTTGATACTCTCCTGGTGTGGCACCCTGCTGGGTATTGTACCTCTTCGTTTCTTTTCTATTTTGCTCACTTAATGCAGTCACCGTACTGCTCACTGCTTGCCTTGCACTGGTCTCCCTTACTTGGTTACGTCCAGTAGATATGCTCCCCACTGTGTTATAGTTCACTACTTCCTGCTGTGTGGCAACCGCTGTTAGGCCTATCACCGGTTCCCCTCACCGCTCTTTCACTATTTACTGTGTGTTTTCCCTCTGCGATCACTCGTATTTCCCTGCTTTTTGGTTTTAAATGAGTATGACACTTTAGCCTATGCCCACGCCTGTTTGTTGCACTCGGATTCCCCCTAGGACCACCCAATACCACCCAATTTAGCGGAGCTCAAAACGCGCGTGACTGCTTTGACTGAACGTGTGTGTGTGTGTGTGTGTGTGTGTGTGTGTGTGTGTGTGTGTGTGTGTGTGTGTGTGTGCGTGTGTGTGTATGTGTGTGTGTGTGTGTCTGTCTGTCTGTCTGTCTGTATGTGTTTGTGTGTACTCACCTAATTCATCCTGGCCCCGCCTCTTCGCTGTCTGCTACTGGGTCTCTGCTCTCCCTGCTCCATGAGCTTTATCATACCTTGTCTTAAAACTATGTATGGTTCCTGCCTCCACTATATCTTTCTCTAGACTATTCCACTTCCTGACTACTCTGTGGCTGAAGAAATGCTTCCTAACATCCTTTTGACTCATCTGAGTCTTTAGCTTCCAGTTGTGTACCCTTGTTTCTGTGTTCCCTCTCTGGAACATCCTGTCACTGTCTACCTTGTCAATTCCCCACAGTATTTTGTATGTCATTATCATGTTTCCTCTGACCCTTCTTTCCTCCAGTGTTGTTAGTCCTATTTCCCTCAACCTTTCTTCATAAGACAGACCCCTGAGTTGTGGAACTAACCTTGTCGCAAACCTTTGCACTTTCTCCAGTTTCTTTACGTGCTTGACCAGGTGTGGGTTCCAGACTGGTGCTGCATATTCTAGTATGGGCCTGACGTACACGGTATGTGTGTGTGTGTGTGTGTGTGTGTGTGTGTGTGTGTGTGTGTGTGTGTGTGTGTGTGTGTGTTAGTTACCATTTTGTCCTAGGCACATGTCGATTAAACACTAGGCCTGTTGTATGTGTGTGTGTGTGTGTGTGTGTGTGTGTATGTGTGTATGTGTGTGTGTGTGTGTGTGTGTGTGTGTGTGTGTGTGTGTGTGTGTGTGTGTGTGTGTGTGTGTGTGACCCAACAATTATTATTTGCACCAGTAACTCATTACAGTTGTGACCGGGTGTGGACGTGTGAATTGCTCATTACTTTATAATTTGTTCATGATTGTAACCATGTATAAACGTAAGTAAATTTGCATACATGATTCATTACCTTTGTAACTTGTGAGTTCATTTCCTTTGTAACTTGTGAGTTCATTACATTTGTAACTTGTGAGTTCATTACATTTGTAACTTGTGAGTTCATTACCTTTGTAACTTGTGAGTTCATTACCTTTGTAACTTGTGAGTTCATTACCTTTGTAACTTGTGAGTTCATTACCTTTGTATCTTGTGAGTTCATTACCTTTGTAACTTGTGAGTTCATTACTTTTGTAACTTGTGAGTTCATTACCTTTGTAACATGTGAGTTCATTACTTTTGTAACTTGTGAGTTCATTACCTTTGTAACATGTTCAGCTATCAAAACTTTGGGGTCCAGTCTCTTAACCCATTATGTACCTCTGTAATCTTTTGACTACCGCCCACAGGATGGGTATGGGGTGCATAATAAAGATATTAAACTAACTTTCGGTGTTTTCCTCATGAAACTGTGTATCTAGTGCAGTTAGCCTCTCCAAAACTCCATTATTTCTTACTCAAAGTCATAGAGGACGATATGGGATGGAAGGAAAATAATTTTTTATCAAATATTCCGGGTATATAGCACTACATATTATGGCATATTTTATTAATTCTAGAGTATATACCATGTTTATTTATAATGCTTATTATGTCATATAAGATCAATTCTGATAGATAAATAAGCCGTAGAGATGATATTAGCATAATAATGAAGAATTTTCTCCTGACTCCCGAGAGTCGCCCAGAGCGGGAATGTTCCCAGATGGTTCCTGATTGGCTATTAGTCTAAGGATAAGTCCCGCCCACTCTCTTATGATGCCAAATCGTCAATTATAATATTAGAGAGAATAATACAAGGAATAGCAATAAAAATCGTAAAAAAAAAAAAAAAAAAAAAATTACGGGATATGAGGAGTCATGTTGCTAGTGTTGATGTCACCATACGTAATATAAATGATTGCAACTCCTTATAGGAACGTCGTAAGTGGCCTGGTGGCTAAAACTCTCGGCGGGGTGAAAACATTTTGATGTTTCCTTACACCTGTTGTCATGTTCACCTAACATAAAATAGGTACCTGGGTGTTAGTCGACTGATGTGGGTGGCATCCTGGGAGACAAGATTTGAGGACTCAATGGAAATAAGACAGACAGTCCTCGATGACGCACTGACTTCCTTGGATTATCCTGGGTGGCTAACCCTCCCGGGTTAAAAATCAGAAGAAAATCTTATCTTATTTTAATATTTTTATTATGTACCCTATACCCTTCCTAGAATTCCAAAATATTTTCGATTACATGGTTTACTTTTGCGAATACCTAAATTATCACTGTCAGAGAAATAATAGGCTTTGTGGAAATTTACAAATAGAAGAAAAACAAAGATAGGTATGTTTATTATGGATAAAATCCTAATCTGAATAAGAGAAATTATAATTACTCCTCAGCCAAAAGTTTGGAAAAATAAACACATAATCAGTATAATATATAAAGGATCACATTATACTGCTTATGTGTTTATTTTTCCATTGTGTAAAAACTTGCATTTGTGGTCACAGTTGTGCCTATGCTAACCTTCTTATGGTGCATAAATATACCTAGTTGGATGAATCGTATTGTAGCCAGCTGGTTCAGTGGCTGACCGCGGGTTCTAACCCCACCCGTGGTATGTTTTTAAAAGATACTGCAGTGTTGTCATACAAAAACTCCATATTTTTTATTTTCTTTAGTTTTTTAAGGAAACACTGTGGAACTTCTAATAATAGGCTGATGATTACATTCTTAACTTAAAAATAAAAAAAATGAAATCAGAATATTTAATTTATCCACACACACACCACACTACACCACACACACACCACACCACACCACACACACAGCACACCACACCACACACACACACACACACACCACACCACACACACCACACACTCACACTTTTATCACTTTTTTGGGTGGGGTTGGGGTCATCTCGCTGTCCAGTGGGCGTTTAACAGACTTTCTAATATTGGGTTTTGCAAGTAGATCACAGATCATCTCATCCGACAACACACTGTCTTGTAAACTGTCACTGGAAGTAACTATGTCATTCGTGAACTCAGTAAGCATTGACTTAACCATGTTGATTGCAGTAATATCTGGGAAGTATTTCATCCTAATGTTGAACCAGCGGATGACGTCATTGTGCCTGGTGAGCCCGGAACTAACTACTATATCCATGAAAGCCAGAGCGTGGTACGTGCAGGTACCACCGTCTTGATGTACGCTACGGATACGTCGAAGTTTTTTGAAGGCGAAGCAGTTCATTGACATGTATTAACTGATCATTTTAGTGTTTTCCTTACAACGGCGACCACCGTTATAGTAGAGCAAGGTCCCATCCAGGCAGCGATACAGGCTAAGGCAGTGACCTTGTTCTGGTAGCACTACAATACGACCATGACCTCTGGGTACAGGAGGTTGCAGAATAAGTGCGTTCTTGTAGCAGAGTTCACATACTTTACCGAATTGACGAGGCGTGTTATTGATGATTGTCTCCATATCAATTTCCGACAATCCTTTAGTGGCCTCCATAAGAGGGTGATAAACACCAACTTCTTCCACGTCCATATTCTTCACTTCACTAATTATTTTGATAAAGCAGGAGGATACTTGCGGGGCTCGAACCTGCGAAGTCTTAAGTCTTGTGACTTTAGAGGGATACGCTAACCACCGGACCAGCGAGGAACAAGTAAATATTTTCAAATAAATATATTTATACACCACAAGAATAGGTAGACTCCAGGTAGGCACCATATAGTGAGTGATAATATAGTTTGTAATATAGTGATAGTGAAGTGTATTATAATAGTGAGTGGAGTGTTATATAATGATAGTGTAGTGTTATGTAGTGCAGTGATAGTGTAGTGTTATGTAGTGCAGTGATAGTGTAATGTTATGTAGTGCAGTGATAGTGTAGTGTGTTATGTAGTGCAGTGATAGTGTAGTGTTATGTAGTGCAGTGATAGTGTAGTGTTATGTAGTGCAGTGATAGTGTAGTGTTATGTAGTGCAGTGATAGTGTAGTGTTATGTAGTGCAGTGATAGTGTAGTGTTATGTAGTGCAGTGATAGTGTAGTGTTATGTAGTGCAGTGATAGTGTAGTGTGTTATGTAGTGCAGTGATAGTGTAGTGTTATGTAGTGCAGTGATAGTGTAGTGTTATGTAGTGCAGTGATAGTGTAGTGTTATGTAGTGCAGTGATAGTGTAGTGTTATGTAGTGCAGTGATAGTGTAGTGTTATGTAGTGCAGTGATAGTGTAGTGTATTGTAGCAGGATAGTGTAGTGTTATGTAGTGCAGTGATAGTGTAGTGTTATGTAGTGCAGTGATAGTGTTAATGATATGGTTAGTGTTTTAGTGCAGTGATAGTGTAGCAGTTATGTAGTGCAGTGATAGTGTAGTGTTAGGCAGTGATGTCTAGTGATAGTGCAGTGATAGGTAATGGAGTGCAGTGATAGTGTAGGTTATGTAGTGCAGGATAGTGAGTTTATGTATGGCAGTGATAGTTAGTGTTATCGTCATTGCGGATAGTAGTAGTTATGTAGCAGTGATAGTGATGTTATGTAGTCATAGTGTAGTTATGTACAGTGTAGTTGGTATGCAGGCAGGATAGTGCAGTTAGTAGGCAGTGATAGCTGTAGTGTTATGTAGTGCAGTGATAGTGTAGTGTGGTAGTAGTGCAGGATAGTGTAGTGTTATGTAGTCAGTGATAGTAGTGTTATCGATAGTGCAGTGATAGTGTAGTGTTATGTAGTGAGTGATAGTGTATGTTATGTAGTGAGTGATAGTGAGATGTTTATGTAGTCAGTGATAGGTAGGTATATATGAGTGATAGTGTAGTGTTTATGTGTGGCAGTGATAGTAGTGTTATAGTGCAGTGAAGTGTATGATTAGTGATATAGTGTTATGTAGTGCAGTGATAGTGTAGGTTATGTAGTGAGTGATAGTGTAGTGTTATGTAGTGCAGTGATAGTGTAGTGTTATGTAGTGCAGTGATAGTGTAGTGTTATGTAGTGCAGTGATAGTGTAGTGTTATGTAGTGCAGTGATAGTGTAGTGTTATGTAGTGCAGTGATAGTGTAGTGTTATGTAGTGCAGTGATAGTGTAGTGTTATGTAGTGCAGTGATAGTGTAGTGTTATGTAGTGCAGTGATAGTGTAGTGTTATGTAGTGCATGATAGTGTAGGTTATGTAGTGCAGTGATAGTGTATGTTATGTAGTGCATTTGATAGTGTAGTGTTGTATGCAGTGATATGTAGTGTTATGTAGTGCAGTATAGTAGTGTTATGTAGCAGTGATAGTGTAGTTTATGTAGTCAGTGATAGTGTATGTATGTAGTGCAGTGATAGTGTAGTGTTATGTAGTGCAGTGATAGTGTGTGTTATGTAGTGCAGTGATAGTGTATGTTTGTAGTGCAGTGATAGTGTAGTGTTATGTAGTGCAGGATAGTGTAGTTATGTAGTGCAGTGATAGTGTGTGTATGTAGTGCAGTGATAGTGTAGTGTTATGTAGTGCAGTGATAGTGAGTGTTATGTAGTGCAGTGATAGTGTAGTGTTATGAGTCAGTGATAGTGAGTGTTATGTAGGCAGTGATAGTGTAGTGTTATGAGTGCAGTGATAGGTGGAGTGTTGAGTGGTGTATGATGAGTGTAGTGTAGTGTAGTGGCAGTGATAGTGAGTGTTATGATGCAGTATAGTGTAGTGTTATGTAGTGCAGTGATAGTGAGTTATGTAGTCGTAGTTATGAGTCAGTATAGTGTAGTGTTAGTAGGCAGTGATAGTGAGTTATGTATGCAGTGATATGTGTGTAGTAGGCAGTGATAGTGTAGTGTTATGTAGTGCAGTATAGTGTAGTGTTATGTAGTGAGTGATAGTGTAGTGTTAGTAGTGCAGTGATAGTGTAGTGTTATGTAGTGCAGTGATAGTGTATGTTATGTAGTGCAGTGATAGTGTAGGTTATGTAGTGCAGTGTGTGTTTGTATGTATATGTAGGAGTGCATGATAGTGTAGTTATGTAATGATAGTGAGTGTTATGTGCAGGATAGTGTAGTTTATGTAGAGATAGTGAGTGTATGTGGCAGGATAGTGAGGTTGTTGCAGATAGTGTAGGTATGTAGTGCAGTGATAGTGTAGTGTATGATCAGTATAGTGAGTTATTATCGATAGTGTAGTTTATGTAGTGCAGGATAGTGAGTGTTATTAGTCAGATAGTGTAGTGTTATGTGCAGGATAGTGAGTGTATGTATGATAGTGTAGTGTTAGTAGTGCAGTGATAGTGAGTGTTATGTAGTGCAGTATAGTGTAGTGTTATTGTAGGATAGTGTAGTGTTATGTAGTGCAGTATAGTGTAGTGTTATGTATGCAGTGATAGTGTAGTGTTATGTAGTGCAGGATAGTGAGTTTATGTAGTGCAGTGATAGTGTAGTGTTATGTAGTGCAGTGATAGTGTAGTGTTATGTAGTGCAGTGATATGTGTGTTATGAGTGCAGGATAGTGAGTTTATGTAGCAGGATAGTGTAGTATGTAGGAGTGATAGTGTAGTTATGAGTGCAGGATAGTGTGTGTTGTATGCAGTGATAGTGGTGTTATGTAGTCAGTGATAGTGTAGTGTTATGTAGTGCAGTGATAGTGTAGTGTGTATGAGTAGTGATAGTGAGGTATGTAGCGCAGGATAGTGAGTGTATGTAGCAGGATGTGTATGAGTGCAGTGTAGTGTAGTGTAGTAGGCAGTATAGTGTGTTATGAGAGTGATGTGTAGTGTTATGTGCAGTGATGTGTAGTAGTTCAGTGTAGTGTAGTGTATGTGTGAGTGTGTGTATGTTAGTGCAGTGATAGTGTAGATGTTAGTGTAGTGCAGTGATAGTGTAGTGTTATGTGCAGTGATAGTGTAGTTGTTATGTGTCAGTGATAGTGTAGTGTTATGTAGTGCAGTGATAGTGTAGTGTATGAGTGCAAGTGATAGTGTAGTGTATGTAGAATATGCAGTGATTGAGTAGTGTAGTGTTATGTAGTGCAGTGATAGTGTAGTGTTATGTAGTGCAGTGATAGTGTAGTGTTATGTAGTGCAGTGATAGTGTAGTGTTATGTAGTGCAGTGATAGTGTAGTGTTATGTGTAGTGATAGTGTAGTGTTATGTAGTGCAGTGATAGTGTAGTGTTATGTAGTGCAGTGATAGTGTAGTGTTATGTAGTGCAGTGATAGTGAGTGTTATGTAGTGCAGTGATAGTGAGTGTTATTTAGTGCAGTGATAGTGTAGTGTTTATAGTAAGTATGTGTAGTATTATGTAGTATAGTGTATATGAGTGTTATGTATGGTGTATTGTAGTGTAGTGTATGTGTTATGATGAGTGATGTATAGTAATGTTATTATGTACAGTATGTAGTGTTATGTAGTATATGTATATGTTAATATATATAGTGTGTTATGTAGTGCAGTATAGTGTAGTGTGTTATTAGTGCAGTGATAGTTAGTGTGTATGTGTATTGTTGTATGAGTGTAGTGTAGTGTATGTAGTGTAGTGTAGTGTGTGTGTAGTTGTATGTAGTGTTAGTATGTTATGTTGTTATGTAGTGCAGTGTTGTAGTGTGTTATGTAGTGCAGTGATAGTGTAGTGTTATGTATGCAGTATAGTGAGTGTTATATAGTGCAGTGATAGTGTAGTGTTATGTAGTGCAGTGATAGTGTAGTGTTATGTAGTGCAGTGATAGTGTAGTGTTATGTAGTGCAGTGATAGTGTAGTGTTATGTAGTGCAGTCATAGTGTTGTGTTATGTAGTGCAGTGCTTGTCTCTTCTAACCTTGCAACACTCGTGCTTGTCTCTTCTAACCTTGCAACACTCGTGCTTGTCTCTTCTAACCCTGCAACACTCGTGCTTGTCTCTTATAACCTGCAACACTCGTGCTTGTCTCTTCTAACCTTGCAACACTCGTGCTTGTCTCTTCTAACCTGCAACATCGTGCTTGTCTCTTCTAACCTTGCAACACTCGTGCTTGTCTCTTCTAACCTTGCAACACTCGTGCTTGTCTCTTCTAACCCTGCAACACTCGTGCTTGTCTCTTCTAACCCTGCAACACTCGTGCTTGTCTCTTCTAACCTTGCAACACTCGTGCTTGTCTCTTCTAACACTGCAACACTCGTGCTTGTCTCTTCTAACCTTGCAATACTCGTGCTTGTCTCTTCTAACCTTGCAACACTCGTGCTTGTCTCTTCTAACCCTGCAACACTCGTGCTTGTCTCTTCTAACCTGCAACACTCGTGCTTGTCTCTTCTAACCTTGCAACACTCGTGCTTGTCTCTTCTAACCTTGCAACACTCGTGCTTGTCTCTTCTAACCCTGCAACACTCGTGCTTGTCTCTTCTAACCTTGCAACACTCGTGCTTGTCTCTTCTAACCCTGCAACACTCGTGCTTGACTCTTCTAACCTTGCAACACTCGTGCTTGTCTCTTCTAACCTTGCAACACTCGTGCTTGTCTCTTCTAACCTTGCAACACTCGTGCTTGTCTCTTCTAACCCTGCAACACTCGTGCTTGTCTCTTCTAACCTTGCAACACTCGTGCTTGTCTCTTCTAACCCTGCAACACTCGTGCTTGTCTCTTCTAACCTTGCAACACTCGTGCTTGTCTCTTCTAACCTTGCAACACTCGTGCTTGTCTCTTCTAACCCTGCAACACTCGTGCTTGTCTCTTCTAACCTTGCAACACTCGTGCTTGTCTCTTCTAACCCTGCAACACTCGTGCTTGTCTCTTCTAACCTTGCAACACTCGTGCTTGTCTCTTCTAACCTGCAACACTCGTGCTTGTCTCTTCTAACCTTGCAACACTCGTGCTTGTCTCTTCTAACCTTGCAACACTCGTGCTTGTCTCTTCTAACCTGCAACACTCGTGCTTGTCTCTTCAACCTTGCAACACTCGTGCTTGTCTCTTCTAACCTTGCAACACTCGTGCTTGTCTCTTCTAACCTTGCAACACTCGTGCTTGTCTCTTCTAACCTTGCAACACTCGTGCTTGTCTCTTCTAACCTTGCAACACTCGTGCTTGTCTCTTCTAACCTTGCAACACTCGTGCTTGTCTCTTCTAACCTTGCAACACTCGTGCTTGTCTCTTCTAACCTTGCAACACTCGTGCTTGTCTCTTCTAACCTTGCAACACTCGTGCTTGTCTCTTCTAACCTTGCAACACTCGTGCTTGTCTCTTCTAACCTTGCAACACTCGTGCTTGTCTCTTCTAACCTTGCAACACTCGTGCTTGTCTCTTCTAACCTTGCAACACTCGTGCTTGTCTCTTCTAACCTTGCAACACTCGTGCTTGTCTCTTCTAACCTTGCAACACTCGTGCTTGTCTCTTCTAACCTTGCAACACTCGTGCTTGTCTCTTCTAACCTTGCAACACTCGTGCTTGTCTTTCTTTCGGTGTTGTCACTTTGTTTTTCCAGACTATTGTTCTTACTTTCAAAGAAGGTTACAAGGTTTTGCTGTCTGACTTTTTTGTCTCCATTTTATAGAGTTTCAAATTCTACAACACAATAAATAATTTGCTTTCCGAAATACATTGAAACTTCTCTATAGCGGACACTGGTGGAGATGCAATTAGTGTCCGTTATTGAAGCGCTGGTATATTAAAAATTGCTCAGATGTTCATTGTATATAAATACTTCATATGAACAGTTTTTTATATACCAACGCCTAGAGAAGTGTCACTGTACCACAACACAATACAGGCGGCATGTGACTAATACATGTTTTCTACACAAGACTGAGTAACACTAAACGAAGTGTGTATTTATACTCGTCGTCGCTGTCTGCGCTGTCCTGCTCATGATTGAGGCGCCGGCAATAATTTTTTCGCGGACCAGCAGACAATTTCTGCGGACCTGCACCGGTCCGTGGACCTGCGCTTGAAAACCACTTATCTAGCCGACTCTAAAAAAATCCGACCTCAGGAAGACGGAAGGTTGACTGGAGACACTGACCCACATGATTCCGTCTACCTTCTTCCTGTTCACAAGATGCCTATTTTTCTCAAAGTTCACTTACATCCTGATATACTCAGAGACCCTCATCAGTCCCAAATTCAAGGAATATGACCCCCTTCTAAAGTCTGTTTTAGAAAGTGTCCTGAGTCTTTTCATTTAAGAGATACAGTGAACTCAAGCCTCATTTGCAGTAAGACTTGGTGACCAGGAATATGTCCACCCTTCCAAATTGCCCTGATCTTTCTCCATGGTATCAGACAAGCAAGAAAATCAGATTTTTCCAGACGAGCCGAGTGCTGCAGCAGGGGTAGAATAAAACAATTGCACTGGGGACATTAATGATTGACAGATTCTCAACTTCACTGCAAAAACCGGCTACGACACTGGCTTAAAGGCACCCCAGCAGCATAATGCAAAAGGTGTATAAAAATATATTCACTATCACAACGTACATCAAGGTACAAAGCGCACATCACAGTAGGGACTTCCTTCTTACAATTCTCATTTCAGCAATGGACACATGTTTCGACCCACAGAACCACTGTACTGCAGTAGCTCTGTACCTTGCTGCTCCAATATAACGAATTCACTAGCATTTGCGGAAATAAGAAAGCTGGCTAATATGGCTTGCAGAGACTTAGCTGACCAACTCCACCAATTGACAAACAAGACACAACGAAGCCAACATCACCATTATGAGGAGCCTCTCTTCCGCTGGGTGCCCTGCTGAGAGAGATCCCCGATTTCAAGCATGCAGCAAACCTGTTAATCCTGCAAACCAACCTTATAGGATCACAAGCTGTTCCTGGAAGAACGGCAGAAACTTGGCGTCGCTATGTACCTGTGTATCTACTCTTGTTGACAGCCATATAAGTCATAGTTTCAGGCAACAGGGAGGTGAACTCTGTATAATATTTAACTCTAACCACATAAATTAGCTTCTGGCCTCCTAACCGAGTATATAACACCTGCTAGTTCAGTGATCGAAAGTATGATCGAAGGTATGATCGTCTTCGAGAAACGAATGTAGTTATCATTCCTAACAGTACTGAGTGAGTCAGTGGATGATAATGAAGAATTTGAAGAAACTGTATAGAACACCAACAAGATAAAACACCTCTGCAATACTTGGGAATCTCTATTCTGGAAATGTTTCGCCAGCTAGTCAGTGGTTCCTTCAGTCCACTAGATGGCAAAACGTTTCCAGAATAAAGATTCCCAAGTGTCTTATTTATCATCTTGTAGGTTTTCTAAACTATTTATTCAAACTCTGTTAGACACATCAACATCTTTGGGATCTTGATGCGGGGAATTTTTCAAAGCACAATTTTTTTTTTCCATGGTGACTCTGCCTACTACCGCTCCACCTCAACTGACAGCGGTATATAAGCGCCATCTCTGCGAATATGCTGCACTTCTTCCAAGATTGATGGACTGAACACATTGACCCCAAGCTGGTTTAACCATGAAATCAAAATGTTGAAAAGCGTGAAGCAGATATGATGCATGAAATGCCTTACACGGATAAGGAAAATTACAGTGTTGCTACACGTCAAGTAAATAAAGATTTACTGAATGTAAATGTTGTCTTGATTACATAGTGTCACTAAAGCTGCTGGTTATATGTAAGAACTCTTCAAGACGAAGAGTAGAGCATTAATTAATGCTGGTAAAGGCTCTTGATCAAACATTTGATCAAACCTTTGGTCAAACCTTTGGACAAACCTTTGGTCAAACCTGATTACCTCTCATTTTCCATGTGTAGAATAAACCCTTTACGTTCAGCATTTTCCTAGAATGATAATAATAATAATAATAATAATAATAATAATAATAATAATAATAATAATAATAATAATAATAATAATAATAATAATAATAATAATTAATTAATTATTATTATTATTATTATTATTATTATTATTATTATTATTATTATTATTATTATTATATTTTTATAATAATAATTATAATTTTGTTATTATTATTGGTTATTATTATTTTATATTAACACATCGGTCGTTATCCACGAAGGCAGGGTGACCCGAAAAAGAAGAAACACTTTCATCATCATTCGCTCCATCACCGTCATGCCAGAGATGCGCCTACATTACAGTAAAAAAATGCAACATATCAACACTCCTCCCTCAGAGCGCAGCCTCTGTACTCTCTACCTCCAGGACTCAAGTCTGGCTAACCGGTTTCCTGAATCCCTTCATAAATGTTACTGTCCTCACACTCACGTCAAGTCATAAAAACCTTTCGTCTCTAGCCAATCCTATCTAACACGTTCACGCATGCTTGTTGGAAGTCCAAGCCCCTCACAAACAAAACATTCTGTAACCCTCTTCCTCCAACATTTCTTAGGACAAGCCCTACCTCACTTTACTTCCACTATAGATTTATATACCCTCCAAGTCATACTATTTTGTTGCATCCTCTCTGAATGTCAGAACAACCTCATCAATCCCTCTGGGTAATACAGGGTGTCCACAAAAACACTCCTTGATTTCAAACAGGTATTGCATGTAACTTTATTGTAATAATCTTTAACAGTTAGTAGCTTCAGATGCAGGATTTTTTTCAGTTTCACGTGGTATAGGGTAGCATTAAAGGCACTCTGGTTGCTCGCCAAACATCGATGTGATAGTCCACATCACCCCCTAAAACATCCTTCCTATACTCGCTTATACTCATCCTCGTATTAACACCTAAGGATATTTTAACCCAACGACTCATCATAATGTTAGGAGTCAGAGTAACCATCACCACTCTTTAACACAACCTACACTCTGTCTCCTAACATTATGATGAGTCGTTGGGTTAAAATATCCTTAGGTGTTAATACGAGGATGAGTATAGGCGAGTATAGGAAGGATGTTTTAGGGATGATGTGGGTGAGAAATGTGATATGTAGCATAGATGAGAAATGAAATGTGTAATCAGTTTTATGTTTTGGTGAATATAACTTAAATTTTGATGGGTAAGTTTTATAAATTTTTTGGCTAACGTATGACTTAAGTGTTCGTGAACAGATTTAGTGTACATGCTGGTGAACGCAGAGTGATTTAGATTATTGGTTGTCATGGTATAAGTGTACATGATTGAGTGGTCTTGGTATAATGCTCATGCAATTTGTGTAAATTTTTTGTCTTCATAAGTCTTATGTTTAACATTGTTTGTTTGTTTTCATATGCCTTAAGTGATTTTACGTCAATTTGTGTTTTGTGATTTTTGGTAGATAGTGTACTTGTTAAGTTCTTTTTTTAGTCAATATGTTTGTGTGAAAGTTTATAACTTCATTTTGTCTTTAAGTGTTTATGACAAATTTTTATGTGTAATGGTGATTAGTTGTCATATCTTCAGTGTTTAGGCATATTTGTTTTGTGTGTGTTCATATGTCTTATGTGAATGTGACTATCATTTTTGTGTTTTAGGTTATATATGACTAGAGTGTAACTCTAGATTTTGTGATCAATTGTTAGATTTGTGATCATGTGTTAGATTTTGAATATGACTTAGTTTTGGTTATGTCTCATGTCTTAGTTGGAGGTGTATGGCTTAGATAGTTTTGGTTATGTCTTAGTTGGTGGTGACTGTGTTAGTTTTGGCAATGTGCCATGTCTTAGTGTTAAGATGATGTCTCTAGTTTTGGTAATTTAGATTTGTGAATGTCTTAGATTTTGAATATGACTTAGTTTTGGTTGTGTCTCATGTCTTAGTTGGAGGTGTATGGCTTAGATAGTTTTGGTTATGTCTTAGTTGGTGGTGACTGTGTTAGTTTTGGCAATGTGTCATGTCTTAGTTGGTGATGTCTTAGTTTTGGTAATGTTCCACGACTTAGTTGGAGGTGTATGTCTTAGATTTTGAATATGTCTTAGTTTTGGTTCTGTCTCATGTCTTAGTTGGAGGTGTATGTCTTATGTCTTAGTTGGAAGTGTATGTCTTAGTTGGTGGTGTCTGTTAGTTTTTGGTAATGTCTCATATCATAAATTTGTTGTGATTATGTCATGTCTTAGTAGGGTGTGATCATGTTATGTCTTAGTTTTTGTGTTTATGCTGTAAAGTCTGGAGAATGGGTGAGTAAACTTTTATTAAAAGTGTGTAGTTTGGTGGATGAGATGTAATTTCAGTTGATGAAATGTGTGATTGAGAAAGTAATTTGGTGGATGAGTTAGGAATGTTAAATGTTATTTGGGAGTAATCAATGGTATTTTGGAAGTATTCGATGGTGTTTTGTGTCATGTCTTAGTTGGGTGTGATCATGTTATGTCTTAGTTTTTGTGTGTATGTTGTAAAGTCTGGAGAATGAGTGAATAAACTTTTATTAAGAGTGTGTAGTTTGGTGGGATAGACATAATTTCAGTTAATGAAATGTGCGACTGAGAATGTAATTTGGTGGGTGAGTTAGAAATGTTAAATGTTTTGGGGATTTTGGGGAGAGTAAATTTTTGGCAAGGTGGAGATTGTTTTGGGAGTATTCAATGGTGTTTTGGAAGTATTCAATGGTGATTTGGTAGTAATCAATACTGTTCTAGGATATTAAGTGGTGTTTCTTTAGTAATCAGTGGTGTTTTGGGGAGTATTCAATGGTGTGGGTTGATGTGGGTGCTGTGGTTATGAATGAAAAAGGTTAGGTTAGGTTAAATGTTATTTGGGAGTAATCGATGGTGATTTGGGGGTATTCAATGGTGTTTTGGGAGTGTTTTGAAGGTGTTAAAATGGTGTTTTGGGAGTGTTTTGAAGGTGTTAAAATGATGAATGAGAGTGTTTTGAAGGTTAGGTTAAATGTTATTTGGGTTAGGTTAGGTGTTGCTGTGTTGGGTTAGGTTAGGTTAAATGTTATTTGGGTTAGGTTAGGTGATGTTGTCTTGGGTTAAGTTAGGTAGTATTGAATGGTATTTTGGTAGTATTCAAATGATGTATGAGAGTGTTTTGAAGGTTAGCTTAGATTAAATGTTATTTGGGTTAGATTAGGTTAGGTTAAATGTTATTTGGGAGGAATCGATGGTGATTTGGTAGTATTCAATGGTATTTTGGGGGTATTCAAATGATGTATGAGAGTGTTTTGAAGGTTAGGTTAGGTTAGTTTTGAAGGTGATCAAATAATGTATTAGAGTGTTTTGGTGGTGTTCAATTGTGTTTTGGGATGTATTCAATGGCGGTTTGAGTGTATTCAGTGGTGTTTTGGTAGAATTCAAATGATGTATGAGAGTGTTTTGAAGGTTATGTTAGTTTAGGTTAGGTTAGTTAGGTTAGGTTAGATTAGGATAGTTTAGGTTAGGTTATGTTAGGTGTTGTTAGGTTGGGTTAGGTTAGGATAGGTTAGTTAGATTAGGTTAAATGTTATTTGGGTTAGGTTAGGTGTTGTTAGGTTGGGTTAAATGTTATTTGGGAGTAATCAATGGTGATTTGGTAGTATTCAATGGTATTTTGGGGGTATTCAAATGATGTAAGAGAGTGTTTTGATGGTTAGGTTAGGTTAGGTTAGTTTAGGTTAGGATAGGTTAGGTTAGGTGTTGTTAGGTTGGGTTAGGTTAGGATAGGTTAGGTTAGGTTAAATGTTATTTGGGTTAGGTTAGGTTAGGTTAAATGTTATTTGGGAGTTCTTAGGTTGGGTTAGGTTAAATGTTATTTGGATTAGGTTATGTTAAATATTATTTGGGTTAGATTAGGTGTTGTTAGGTTGGGTTAGGTTAGGTTGGGTTAAATGTTATTTGGGAGTAATCGATGGTGTTTTGGTAGTATTCAATGATCTTTTGAGGGTATTCAAATGATGTAATGATGTATGAGAGGTTTTGAATGTGTTCTGTAGTGAGATGTTGAGGGATGTTGGTGTGAGAATATTTCTTAACAGTTATTGAGAAAAGTATGTGTGTGTGATGGGGTGATGGTGTTCAAACGATGATTTGGGAGTATTCAAAAAGTGTTTGATAGTGATTTTGAAGGTGTTCAAATGTTGTATGAGAGTGTTTTGAAGGTAATCAAATGCTGTATTAGAGTGTTTTGAAGGTGAACAAATGCTGTATTAGAGTTTTGGTGGTGTTCAAAGTAATCTGGGATGTGTTCTGGAGTGAGTTGATAAAGGTTGTTGTTGTGAGAATATTTCTAAACAGTTATTGAGAAATGTGTGTGTGTTGATGGGGGTGTTGTGGGTTATGAGTGAGATGAGGTATGTTGGTGGTAGTGAGGTCACAGAGTAACCTCACACCTCCTTGCTTGCTGCAGTACCTTGTGTGTGCGAAAACACATGGTGGAGGAACTGTATTAGTTAGTTACCATTTTGTCCTAGGCACATGTCTATTAGACACTAGGCCTGTTGTATGTATGTGTGTGTGTAACGAAACACTTCGAAATGTTTCGGCCCCGCCGGGAATTGAACCCGGCCCCTCCGTGCGTGAAGCAAGAGTGCTAGCTAGCCACCATGCCATCGGGGCGTGGAGTGAGGTGTGAGTGTGTACTCACCTATTTGTACTCACCTATTTGTGGTTGCAGGGGTCGAGTCATAGCTCCTGGCCCCGCCTCTTCACTGATTGCTACTAGGTCCTCTCTCTCCCTGCTCCATGAGCTTTATCAAACCTAGTCTTAAAACTATGTATGGTTCCTGCCTCCACTATGTCGCTTTCTAAGCTATTCCACTTCCTGACAACTCTATGACTGAAGAAATACTTCCTAACATCCCTTTGACTCATAGGAGTCTTCAACTTCCAATTATGACCCTTGTTTCTGTGTCCCCTCTCTGGAACATCTTGTCTCTGTCCCCATTATTCCTCAGTATTTTATATGTCTTTAGTTCCTCTGTCAGTGTGTCATTTTAACCTTTTCAGGCATCCTGCCTTTCTGTTGCATCACTGTCTCTCTCTTGCTCCAGGTTGATAAACCTCTTATGTATGGTCTGTCCAGAGGCTTAACGCATTCTCCCTGCAACCTATCTGACTTATCTTGCTCAGAGCTCAACCCTTTCTGGTCCCCTGACTCTGTCTCCCCTCCCCGATATTATGCACGCTCCCCCCTGTCCAGGTCGGTCCCCCCTCGACAATCCCCTTAGCTCTGGGACTAGTCTTGTTGCAAACCTTTGCACTTTCTCAATTTCTTGACGTGCTTGACCAGGTGTGGGTTCCAAACTGGTGTGTGTGTGTGGTGTGTGTGTGTGTGTGTGTGTGTGTGTGTGTGTGTGTGTGTGTGTGAGTGAGTGTGTGTTTGTGTGAGTGTGTGAGCGTAATTTTTAATGAAAATAAAGGTATTGTGAATATTTTAAAAGAAAATATAGAAGTGAAAAGTTGTTGAATAGAGTTGGTAATGTGGTATTTAATGGTGTTTTGGTAATGTTTTTGAAGGTGTTCAAATGATGTATAAGAGTGCTTTGGTGGTGTTCAAATGAAGTATAAGATTGTTTTTGAAGGTGTTCAATGGTGTTTTGGGAGTATACAAAGGTGTTTGATAGTGTTTTTGGTGTTTTTGGGGGTATTCAAAGGTGTTTTGGTG
Source organism: Cherax destructor (assembly GCA_009830355.1). Lineage (NCBI taxonomy): Eukaryota > Metazoa > Arthropoda > Malacostraca > Decapoda > Parastacidae > Cherax > Cherax destructor. Next base: position 116,223 of record WNWK01004533.1, on the reverse strand, counting down.
GTGATCAAATGATGTGCGAAAGTGTTTTGAATGTGTTCTGTAGTGAGATGTTGAGGGATGTTGATGTGAGAATATGTCTTAACAGTTATTGAGAAAAGTATATGTGTGTCCTGTTTTTGTCTATATTATTGAGACGAGGAAGGTTGGTGGTAGTAAGGTCACAGAGTGACCTCACACCTCCTCGCTAGCAGCTGTCTCGAGATGCAGGTGTGTGTGTGTGTGTTTTTTGTGTGTGTGTTGTGGGAGATGTTAAGGTTTGGTGTTGTTTTGGTAGTGTTCAGAGGTGTTTTGGAGTATTCAGAGGTGTTTTTAAGAAACATAAGAAACATAAGAAGGAACACTGCAGCAGGCCTACTGGCCCATGCGAGGCAGGTCCAAGTCTCCCGCCGGCTTAAGCCAATGCCCTGACCCAGCCAGGTCAGGTTACATTCACTTAAGGAAGGAGCACGGCATCTGACCTAGTAGCACAAACTAGTCAGGTACAACTCACACCCACCCGCACCCACTCATATATTTATCTAGCCTATTTTTAAAACTACACAACGTTTTAGCCTCTATAACTGTACTCGGGAGTTTGTTCCACTCATCGACAACTCTATTACCAAACCAATGCTTTCCTATATCCCTTCTGAATCTGAATTTATCCAACTTAAAGCCATTGCTTCGAGTCCTGTCAATACAAGATATTTTTAGCACGCTATTTACATCCCCTTTATTTATTCCTGTTTTCCATTTATATACCTCAATCATATCCTCCCTAATTCTACGCCTTTCTAGAGAGTGCAGATTCAGGACCCTCAGTCTATCCTCATAGGGAAGATTTCTGATACATGGAATCAACTTAGTCATCCTCCTTGTACGTTTTCCAGAGCATTTATATCCATTCTGTAATACGGTGACCAAAACTGTGCAGCATAATCTAGATGAGGCCTAACCAAGGAGATATAGAGTTGAAGAACAACCTGAGGACTCCTATTATTTATGCTTCTTGATATGAAGCCAAGGATTCTGTTTGCTTTATTGCGAACACTTATGCACTGCTGTCTTGGTTTTAGATTACTGCTAACTAGAACTCCTAAATCCTTTTCGCAATCAGTAGTATTAAGATCTACATTATTTAGTTTATATGTGGCATGGTTATTGTCCTGTCCAATATTTAGAACTTTGCATTTATCTATATTAAACTGCATCTGCCACTTCTCCGACCACTGCATCAGTCTATTCAAATCTTCCTGGAGTGCTCTAATGTCCTCATTTGAATGAATTGGACGGCCTATTTTGGTGTCATCGGCAAACTTGCTTATGTCGCTATTTATTCCCTCATCTATGTCGTTTATGTAGATTGTGAACAACAAGGGGCCCAATACTGACCCCTGTGGAACACCACTTGTGACGCTTCCCCACTCTGATTTCTCCCCATTTATGCAAACTCTCTGCTGCCTATTTGTCAACCATGCCTCTATCCAGGAAAAAATTCTCCTCCTATTCCGTGTGCCTTAATTTTCCTCAATAGTCTCTGATGTGGGACTCTATCAAAAGCCTTACTGAAGTCCATATACACAATATCATATTCATTACCATGATCTACCTCCTCAAATACCTTAGTGAAAAAAGTTATTAAATTTGTAAGGCAGGAACGCCCTTTTGTAAAACCGTGCTGAGATTCGTTGATTAATTTATGCTTTTCAAGATGGCTGCGAATTGCCTCGGCAATTATTGATTCCATAAATTTTCCCACTATTGAGGTTAGGCTTATTGGTCTATAGTTCGAAGCTAAGGACCTGTCTCCTGCTTTGAAAATAGGTATTACATTTGCAATTTTCCACTTATCTGGCACCATGCCAGTTTGCAGTGATATGTTGAAAAGATTAGCCATAGGTTTGCTAAGCTCCTCTTTACATTCCTTTAGAACCCTTGCATACAGTTCATCAGGGCCTGGGGATTTGTTAGGTTTTAATTTATCTATTTGTCTAAGGACCATGTCACTTGTGACCCTGATCGTGCATAGTTTACTATCGTCCTGGTCTACATAATTTATTATTTCTGGAATATCGCTATTATCTTCCTGTGTAAAAACTGAGAGGAAGTAAGTGTTAAAAATTCTACACCTTTCCTTATCACTGACAGTGAGCTGACCTGAGTAACTTTTGAGTGGGCCTATCTTGTCCCTAATCTTACTTCTGTATACCTGAAAAATCCTTTTGGGTTAGTTTTCGATTCTCTTGCAACTTTAACCTCATAGTCTCTTTTTGCTTTTCTTATTCCCTTTTTTATTTCTCTCTTTAACTGAATATATTGATTACTTAATTGCCCCTCTCCTCTTTTGATTCGCCTATATATGCCTCTCTTTTGACCAATGAGATGTTTTAATCTATTGTTCATCCATTTAGGATCATTTTTGTTTGATCTGATTTCCCTAATAGGAACATAAGTTGTCTGAGCAGCTAGAACTATTCTCTGGAAAACGTCATATTGGCAATCACCACCTACCTGACCCACTGTCAGGTCATTCCAGTTCAGCCCACCCAGGTAATTTTTCAGTCCTATGAAATCAGCCAGGCGGAAGTCAGGGACAGAGACTTGATTGTCATTATTAGGGTAATTCCATGATATATTAAAACTGAGTGATTTGTGATCACTTTCCCCAAGCTCATCATTAACCTCAAGATTATTAATTCAATGGTGTTTGGCAGTATGTGTGTTTGTGTGAGTGTGTGAGCGTAAATTTTAATGAAATTAAAGGTATTGTGAATATTTTAAAAGAAAATATAGAAGTGAAAAGTTGTTGAATAGAGTTAGTAATATGAACCCCCGTGACGTCACATCAACTAGATTTACCTGCTCAATCCTGTTTGGTTGGGCGTGACGTCATGAGTGAGTTGGCAAGAGTTGCCACAAAAATATAATCTGAATATTTCTTTTACTATAAATAAGATTAATTAACAATGTTTGACTAATCATATTAATTGAAATATATGATGGAATAATATATATGCTTTTGAAGAAATCCCATGTAATGAATTATTAAAAATGTTATTCAATGATGACAATGAGTGATAGATCTTATGTTGAATTTAGAAAATGAGTAATTGGCAACTTAAATCGAGGATTTTAAAACAGGGTTTCCTGAGAGAGTAATCATTTCAGTATCGTCTTTCGTCGTAGCTTCAAGTAGATTCAGCTGGTGAATTTCTCAAGTAATGGGAGTATTGGTGTGTTTTAAGAATGTGAAAAGTTGTGGGATATGAGTGAAATCTTTAGTTGTAGTACGAAAACAAGAAAAATTGTGTGAATAATTAAACAAAAATTAAAATTGTATGTAGAGCAAAGTGGTGAAAATTTGTGTTATCCTGGGTTGTTAGGTTGCAAGGTGTGTGAGTGAGGTGAGGTGAAGGGGGAGAGTGAGGTGCAGGGGAGGTTCAGGTTAAGGAGTGTGAGGTGTTGGGGCTTGTACATGGTAGAATAGTGAATTTGTGACTTAGGAATTTGTTGCGCCTTGTCTTGCCTTGGTGTGTGTTTGTGTTTGTGTGTGATCTTAGATAATTGTAATCAAGTAATGGAGTTGGTGAACATGAAAAATGTGTAATAGTGGAACTTTTTATTGTTACCCAAAAATGTGGAAATTTGTTGAACTTGAGAAAATGTGTGTGTAATGTTTTCCCTATGTTGATTTTAGTCAATGACTTGTGTTACCCGAAAACATGGAAAATTGTACCTTTTTATATTTGTATATGTATTAATTGTATAATAAATAAATGATGAAAAAAAATATGTATTAATGTTATCCTGTTTTAACTTGTTAGTCTTAGCTAATTTAACTTAAAAAGAGGAAATAATATTACCCCATATGGGGTTACTGTTATCGAGAAAAATGCTTACCCCCATAGATCTCAAAACTTGATTCAAGGAGATGGAGGTCTTGCTCTGAGGAATTGGAGGGTGACTGAAGTATTACAGAATATTGAGAAAAATGAAATTCATAAAATTTGGAAAAAGTAGGTAAAAGTCAAAAAATGTTTACCCCTCATAGGGGGACCTTCAAAATGAAATATTCGAGAAAAATTAAATTCGAAAAAAAAAACATTCGAAAAAAAAAATCGAAACAAAAATCGAAAAAAAAATGAAAATTCGGAGGGGGCGGAAGTGGGGGCGGCGGCTAGGGCGGGGGCGCGGGGAGGAGGCTCGGGGGGCGGCTCGGGGCGGGGGCAGGGTGGGGTGGGAGTTTCATTAACACATAGGTGTGAAAAGGCAGCATCCTTTGAGAAGCCATACAGAAGAAAAGTACACTACTACATACTATACCTGTTTGAAATCAAGGAGTGTTTTTGTGGACACCCTGTACTTCTAGAAACCCGCATCTCCTTCTAATCTCTAAGCTATGGTTTCTCTGAATTATTTTCACATCATACATACCCCTCAGACCACCCATGCTTCACACCCATGTAAGAGCGATGGTACCACTGTCCTCTAACACATTCCCCTTTTTGCTTCCATGGATAACGTTCTTTGTCTCCAAAGGCTCCTCAGTGTTCCACTCACGTTTTTCCCCCCTTCATCTTTCATTGACCCATCTGCTGATAAGTCCATTCCTAAATATCTCATTACATTCACTTCCTCCATACTTCCTCCCTCCAATCTGATATCCAATCTTTCATTACCTAATTTTTTGTAATCCTCATCACCTTTCTCTTTCCTATGTTCACTTTAAATTTCCTTCCTTTACATACCCTACCTAACTCGTTTACCAACCTCTGCAACTTCTCTTCAGAATCTCCCAGAAGCACAGTGTCATCAGCAAAGAACAACCATAACAACTCCCACTTTGTGTTAGATTCTTTATCTTTTAACGCCACACCTCTTGCCAACACACGCGCATTCACTTCTCTTACAACCCCATCTATAAATATATTGAACAACCACGGTGACATCACACATCCCTATCTAAGGCTTATTTTTACTGGGAAATAATCTCCTTCTCTCCTACATACTCTAACCTGAGCCTCACTATCCTCATAAAAATCCTTAATTGCTTTCAGTAACCTCCCACCTATTCCATACATCTGTATAATCTGCCACATTGCTCCTCTATCCACTTTATCATTTGCTTTTCCCAAATCGCTAAATGCAACGAAAACTTTCATTACCCTTCTCTAAATACTGTTCACCTACCTGGTCTATACATCCCTACCCTTCTTAAAGCCTCTTTGTTCATCTGAGATCATCCTCTCCATCTTACTCCTAATTTTTTCAATAATAACTCTACCGTACACTTTACCAACTACACTCAACAGTCTTATTCCTCTATATATTTTTACATTTTCTCTTGTCCCCTTTGCCTGCTCTCTGCCAATCCTTAGGTACCTTCCCTCTTGCAAACAATTTATTAAATAAAAGCACCAATCATTCCAAAACTATATCCCCACCTGATTATAACATTTATGTCTTTATCCCATCAACACCAGCTGTTTTACCCCCTTTCGTTCTATATACTGCCTCACGCACCTCCCCCACACTCACAACTGGCTCCTCCTCACTCCTACAAAATGTTAAACGTCCCTGCCCAATGCACGAAATCACTGGTTCTCTATCTTCATCAACATTTAACAGTTCCTCTAAATTTTCCCTTCATTTTCCCAGTTCCTCCAATTCTCCATCTAATAACTCTTCCATTTTATTTTTAACTGTGAAATCAGGTTGTTTCCTAGGCTTTCTTAACTTATTAATCTCACTCCAAAACATTTTCTTATTCTCAGCAAAATTTGTTGATAACATCTCACCCACTCTCTCATTTGCTCTCTTTATACAATCCTTCACCACTCTCATAACCTATTTTTTTCCATATAATTCTTCCTTGCTCATTTCTACTTTGTCAAAACCTCTCATATGCTAACTTTTCTCTCTTATTTCTCTCTTTACATCATCATTCCATCAATCTCTCTTCTTCCCTCCCGCACCCACTTTCCTGTGACCACACACTTCTGCTGAACACTCTAACACTACATTTTTAAATCTACCAAATACCTCTTCTACCTTGTTGTCTATTCTCTCACTGGATCATCTTTCTTCCAATAGTTATTTTTATATCTTACCCTAACTGCCTCCTACTTTAGTTTATAAACCTTTACCTCTTTCTTGCTTGCTGAGACCATTCTCCTTGTTTCCCAACTACCTTTTACTCTCACTGTAGCTACAACTAAAAAATTATCTGATATATCTGTTGCCCCTCTATAAACATGCATATCCTGAAGTCTACCCATCAGTCTTTTATCTACCAATACGTAGTCTAACAAACTATTGTCATTACACATTATATCATATTTTGTATACTTATTCATCCTGTTTTTCTTAAAATATGAATTGCCTATTAAAAAACCACTTTCAATACAAAGTTCAATCAAAGCTCCCCCTTTATCATTTACACCTGGCACCCCAAACTTTTCTACTACAACCTCTACATCCGTTTCACCCACTTTAGCACTCATGTCTCCCAACACAACTACTCTCTTACTTGGTTGAAAACTTCCCAAACATTCCCTTAACATCTGCCAAAAATCTGTCTGTTTGTCTGTCTGTCTGTCTCTCTCTCTCCTCTACATTCCTCTCTTCTCCACGTGCATAAACACTTATTATAACCCTCTTTTTGCATCCGACCCTTATTTTAATCCACGTAATCCTTTAATTTATCATTTATAATCCCTCTTCTCCTTCCAGTATTATTATTATTATTATTATTATTATTATTATTATTAGATATTTTTCAAATTCCCTGAAATTTTCTCGCAAGACACCAAGGACAAATATTCATTTCTAACCTTGTCTGTGATCAGGTTCGGTGTCGAGAAGAAGAATAAAATTGAAACGTGTCGTACATGAGGAACACAACGTCGTCAGAAGGAAAACCTTTCTTGGTGGTATTATAATAGAGTCTATTAATGAAGAAGACGATGGCACGCACAGTCAGGGTCAAGAAGGGTATGGAGAAGTAGTTATTTATAAGTAACTGACATTAATGAAGCTGTAGTAAGTAGAAACTCGCCTCCCTCGCTACGGCCACATCTTCCTCACTAACTCTTTTTCATCAGTTTCGGGAATTCCATTATAACTTAGGTCAGTACTGAGAAGCTGTTGCTGTTCTTCACGTTGTTGAAAAGCACAGGCAGTTTCCAGAGAGTATTGAATGTCTCTCAGTAACATTGTCTGCACACGGACGATCAGATAAAATCCAGTAGTGTGAGCAAGTATAATGAACACCTAGTGTGAGCAAGTATAATGAACACCTAGTGTGAGCAAGTATAATGAACACCTAGTGTGAGCAAGTATAATGAACACCTAGTGTGAGCAAGTATAATGAACACCGACAACCAATGATGAATGCTGTCACAAATTATATTGAAAAAGCGAGACGAAAAGTCAGGTAATAACGCCATTTTTAAGTAAGAAGTTCGTGCAAGAGTTATGATAAAGATAATGATAATTAAATACATCGCAATGAATGAGTTATCTTGTCTCACAATCCATCGCCTTAAAGGTGAGCAGGAATAACTCTGCTGTGGTGAGCAAAGAGTGAGCCCAGTTTACTACTCTCCATTATCAAGTGGAAACATAAGATCATTGCTGTCAAAATATCGACCACCATAAGCATAGTCTTCATGATAGTGAAGGTGTCAGTAATAGCTATCAGCAACTTTCCCCGTTTTGATAAAAGCAGAGAAAGAGCCATGACAGTAAACATTTGCAAGTAGAAAATGACCACACGGTACGACCAGAGTCCTGGTGGGACGTAGGTCTGGGAATATTTTATTACACTGTGAACATTGTCCACACTTGTCCTGTTGTCCATCAGTCTTGTCCCTCCACCAACCTTGGTGGTGAGTGTGGTGATTGTGATGAGTACGAAAAGCCGATGAATCGTGTGAAGAACTGTGGAGGGGTCGAACATGATGAGATTGTTGATGAAGGTGTTGGTGATGACCTGAGTCATCAGGTGTGAGTCTCTGGTGATCCCATCAGTAGAGAAAGCCTCCTAGGAGTCTTATCACCCGCGCCCAGGCTCTCAGTAAGAAAACTATTACAGGAAAGCCGGAGTTCATTCTTGGTGCTTCACGAGACTGAAGTGCAAGTATCAGACTGTGGTACTGTTAGATGGTGATGGTGGCTGTTGTTATTTAGTGAACAATTTGATTACTTAAAAGTCATCTCACTAAGTTGATGGAGGACACCAGAGTAACTTGGTTTACACCTGGCTCACTAAGCGCTGCTGGAATACATCTGGCTCAATGACTGATGGTTATAAACACCTGGCTCACTGGGTGGTGCTGGGAAACTGGCTAGGTGGATAGTGGTATCGGACAGGTGGCACTAAGTGGTGATAGTGGACACCTGTCTCACTAGGTGATGGTGGTAGTGGACACCTGCTACTAGTGTAGCAGGTGTCCACTACCACCTGCTTCACTACACCTGCTTCACTATATGATGGCAGTGGACATCTGACAAAGTTAGTAGTGGTAGCGTACACCTGCCTCACCAGTTGTGGTAATAAACACCTGGCTTACTAGCAAGTGAATATCTGATCCACTTGTTCAACATTGATCGTCCGTTAGGTTGAGAAAGATGATTGATGTTTTCAAGGTACTGAGTGAAGAAAAATGACTTTTATCGACTGTTTAAAGTCATACAACACCACACACACACACACACACACACACACACACACACACACACACACACACGAAGGGAGAGTGACCCAGTAGCGGCCAGTGAAGAGGCGGGGCCAGGAGCTATGAATCGACCCCAGCAACCACAACTAGGTGAGTACAACTAGGTGAGTACACACACACACACTCACACCGGCAGGAGTAACAGCATCATATAGTGCTCATGATTCTATAGTGGTTTTCGGCCCACTGAGGTTATTACAAGGATCATGAAAGCTGGCAGTGTCAGTGAACAACCTGAGAAGTGAAATACAAGTTGTCCTAAATCAGAAAAGAGAGGTGAGGACTACAATTTATATAAAATAATTTGAAAGTGGAATCAGTGCCAGGAGAGAGAGGCTGGAGGCCTAGTGTCGGGTGTAGGTGGTGCCACAAGCCAGTAACTGCAAATTCAAACAGAATAAGTGTGACCCAAGCCAGTGAGATAAGAGATAAGGATAGATGAGGTAGTGAATATCAAAACAATCATAAAGAGAGGGGAATAAGGATAGATGAGTTAGTGAATAATAAAATAATCATAAAGTGAGTGGGGAAAGAAAAGAAAAAATCAAAGAGAAAATATCCAGTATTCTCTGGACTCGGGTGTTTTCCTGAAACAAGTGTGGACAAAAAGGGTTTAAATTGTTCATCTGATAGCATAGTGAAAACCTAGAGTGGTATTTGAAGCACGGGTAATGTGAATAGAATAATTATAGCGAAGAAGAAACTGAAGGGGAACCAGGTGCCAGGAGTGCTGCAACAATGAGAATCATCGTGCAGCCGCAACAGAGCCGGGATCCCAGACGACTCTTCTGCCAGACGTGATATACAAATTACCTTTTTGTGGTTGCATGTTGTGTGATTAACGTTTGGTGGAGCATCACTGGTAGCTGGGGTTCACAAGCCCTACTCTGGAGAGCTGAATATCATACACATAGCACTTAACATTTAGTAAGGAAGAAAAGCTGGGTAGGAAAGTTTGCGTCACCACATGTAGGCCGACACACACACTAGTGAGTGCAGGCGCTTAGGTCAGACAAAACTGCCAGTAAACAAACATACAGTAACATAGCTGCCAAATAAGGGTAGGAGCAGGACAAAGAGGTTTCTTGAACTGACAGAGTAATTTAAGCACACAATGACAGTGTGTACATACGAAGTGACTCATAAACACACACACACATGCTTGCACGCACATTCACACACAAAGCCTAATAAACATTAGCAGCCTAAATAAACAGGAACCACCCTTGTACTCACACATACACAAACCCCCATATATATACACTTCCAAACACACACACACACACACACACACACACACACACACACACACACTGCAGGAAGGCCTTCGACACAGTTCCTCACATGAGATTAGTAAAGAAGTTGGAAGAACAAGCAGGTATAACAGGAAGGGCACTGGAATGGATCAGGGAATACCTCAAAGGGAGGCAACAACGGGTCATGGTGCGTGGTGAGGTATCACAGTGGGCGCCTGTGACGAGTGGTGTACCGCAGGGGTCAGTCCTAGGACCAGTGTTATTCCTGGTTTATGTAAATGACATGACGGATGGGATAGACTCAGAAGTGTCTCTATTCGCGGATGATGTGAAAATAATGAGGAGAATCACATCAGAAGAGGACCAGGCAGGGCTGCAAACAGACCTGGACAAGCTCGACATCTGGTCTAGCAGTTGGCTTCTCGAATTCAATCCCTCCAAATGCAAAGTCATGAGGATCGGAGAAGGGCAAAGAAGACCGCTGACAGAGTACAAGCTAGGCGGACAAAGGCTACAAACCTCGGCAAAGGAGAAAGACCTTGGAGTGAGTATAACGCCTAGCACGTCTCCGGAGGCACACATCAACCAGATAACTGCGGCAGCATATGGGCGTCTGGCAAACCTTAGATTAGCGTTCCGTTACCTTAACAAGGAATCGTTCAAGACACTGTATACCGTGTACGTCAGGCCCATACTAGAATATGCAGCACCAGTCTGGAACCCACACCTGGTCAAGTACGTAAGGAAACTAGAGAAAGTGCAAAGGTTTGCGACAAGGTTAGTTCCACAACTCAGGGGGCTGTTTATGAAGAAAGGTTGAGGGAAATAGGACTAACAACACTGGAGGAAAGAAGGGTCAGAGGAGACATGATAACGACATACAAAATACTGCGGGGAATTGACAAGGTAGATAGTGACAGGTTGTTTCAGAGAGGGAACACAGAAACAAGGGGACACAACTGGAAGCTGAAGACTCAGATGAGCCAAAGGGATGTCAGGAAACATTTCTTCAGCCACAGAGTAGTCAGGAAGTGGAATGGACTAGAGAAAGATATAGTGGAGGCAGGAACCATACATAGTTTTAAGACAAGGTATGATAAAGCTCATGGAGCAGGGAGAGCAGAGACCCAGTAGCAGACAGCGAAGAGGCGGGGCCAGGAGCTGAGTCTCGACCCCTGCAACCACAATTAGGTGAGTACAATTAGGTGAGTACACATACACCTCGATACCTCAAAGGCGATGGGTCCGGACAGTATCTCCCCGTGGGTTCTTCGGGAAGGAGCTGAGGTATTGAGTGTGCCACTTACCACAATTTTCAACACATCCCTTGAAACTGGGCAGCTACCTGAGGTATGGAAGAAGGCCAACGTAGTCCCCATTTTTAAAAACGGAGACAGAAAAGAGGCACTAAACTATAGACCGGTGTCACTTACATGTATAGTGTGCAAAGTCCTGGAGAAAACCATCAGGAAAAGAATGGTGGAACACCTTGAGCGGAACAGGATAATAAACACCAGACAGCATGGATTCCGGGAAGGCAAATCCTGTGTAACAAACCTCCTAGAGTTCTATGATAAAGTAACAGAGGTAAGGCAGGAGAGAGAAGGGTGGGTTGATTGCATTTTCCTGGACTGCAGGAAGGCCTTCGACACAGTTCCTCACATGAGATTAGTAAAGAAGTTGGAAGAACAAGCAGGTATAACAGGAAGGGCACTGGAATGGATCAGGGAATACCTCAAAGGGAGGCAACAACGGGTCATGGTGCGTGGTGAGGTATCACAGTGGGCGCCTGTGACGAGTGGTGTACCGCAGGGGTCAGTCCTAGGACCAGTGTTATTCCTGGTTATGTAAATGACATGACGGAGGGATAGACTCAGAAGTGTCTCTATTCGCGGATGATGTGAAAATAATGAGGAGAATCACATCGGAAGAGGACCAGGCAGGGCTGCAAACAGACCTGGACAAGCTCGACATCTGGTCTAGCAGTTGGCTTCTGAATTCAATCCTCCAAATGCAAAGTCATGAGGATCTGAGAAGGGCAAAGAAGACCGCTGACAGAGTACAAGCTAGGCGGACAAAGGCTACAAACCTCGGCAAAGGAGAAAGACCTTGGAGTGAGTATAACGCCAGCACGTCTCCGGAGGCACACATCAACCAGATAACTGCGGCAGCATATGGGCGTCTGGCAAACCTTAGATTAGCGTTCCGTTACCTTAACAAGGAATCGTTCAAGACACTGTATACCGTGTACGTCAGGCCCATACTAGAATATGCAGCACCAGTCTGGAACCCACACCTGGTCAAGCACGTAAGGAAACTAGAGAAAGTGCAAAGGTTTGCGACAAGGTTAGTTCCACAACTCAGGGGTCTGTCTTATGAAGAAAGGTTGAGGGAAATAGGACTAACAACACTGGAGGAAAGAAGGGTCAGAGGAGACATGATAACGACATACAAAATACTGCGGGGAATTGACAAGGTAGATAGTGACAGGTTGTTTCAGAGAGGGAACACAGAAACAAGGGGACACAACTGGAAGCTGAAGACTCAGATGAGTCAAAGGGATTTTAGGAAACATTTCTTCAGCCACAGAGTAGTCAGGAAGTGGAATGGACTAGAGAAAGATATAGTGGAGGCAGGAACCATACATAGTTTTAAGACAAGGTATGATAAAGCTCATGGAGCAGGGAGAGCAGAGACCCAGTAGCAGACAGCGAAGAGGCGGGGCCAGGAGCTGAGTCTCGACCCCTGCAACCACAATTAGGTGAGTACAATAAGGTGAGTACATATACAAACATACACACACACACACCACCCATATATATATATATATATATATATATATATATATATATTATATTATACACTACAAATATACACACACACGCACACCACACACCACACACCACACACACACACACACACACACACACACACACCACTCACGTACACACACTCTCCCACTCTTACTGTCTTACTCTCCCACTCTCTCACTCTCTCTTACTGTCTCACTCTCCCTCCACTCTCCTCTCTACTCTCTCCCTCACGTTCTCTCACTCTCCTCTTCTTCTCACTCTCCTCCTCACTCTTCTCCTCTCTTTCTCTTCTCCCACTCTCTCTCTCTCTCTCTCTCTCTCTCTCTCTCTCTCTCTCTCTCTCTCTCTCTCTCTCTCTCTCTCTCTCTCTCTCTCTCTCTCTCCCTTTCGTTCTCTTGCTCTTCTCCTCTTCTTCCTCCCCCTCTCCCTCCTCCCACCTACTTCTCCCTCTCCCTCTCTTCCCCCTTTGCCTTTCCCTCTCTCTCAATCCTTTCTCATCCTCTCCTCCCCATTCCTCTCTCACTTTTCCCTCCCTCTCTCCCCCCTTTCTCTCCCTCTCCCTCTACCCTCTTCCCACTCTCTCTCCACCTCCCCATCACTTTGTCCCATTCCTCTCTCTCCCCATCTCTCTCCCCCTTACAACTCACCCCACCCCCACACATATATACACACAGTCACCCACATTACAACACCTAACCTATTAAAAGATATGGTGGCTCAGAGGGAAACAGAGGAAGATAGTGCTGGTAAGGAAGAATGGACGGAAGAGCAATGTAAAAGGACGGAACAAGAGTGGGAGAGCAAACGATGTGAACTTCCTGTGAAAAGGAGAAGAGGATGGAGGCAGAGAAGAAGAAATGGGGGTCGCAAGCCAAAGCCGCAGAAGCCAAGATACGGGCCCTAGAATATGATGCAAATAGGCTGAAGTGAGTTACAAGGCTATTGCCCAAAGGAGACATGGTATCTGAAGCAGGTACACCCCTACTGAATGAGGAGCCCAATGTAGGGCCGAGGAATGAAGGGGGAGAGCTGTTGGGGGCAGATATAGCAATAATCAAGGAAGGTGACAGGTCCCATGCAGAGGAACGACCATGCCACCAAGAGTTACAGGACAAAAATAAGGAAAACAATGGCCATGTACAAACTGGACACAAAGGAAAAGACAATGGGAGAAGGAGAGGGAGAAGTCAGTGTTTATTCAGGCCTTTGTTGCGAGTAAGGGTTTTGTAAAGACATTATATTATTTCCTGGAGTTCTATGAAGAAGCTCCTTTAGTATTTAGCCTGTAACCAAGATCGCCCATGACAGGCAACAAGGTATTGGAACAATGCTTATCCTAGTTATCCTTTTAGAATATAGGAGAAATTATTTAATTTTCACTAGGAAACAAAATCCAACAGATATAAATTTACGATCTTTAATGATAAAGTGTTTAATCACAACAATCTGTTCTTCTCATCTAAATTATTATATACAAAGTACCCCAAGTACCTTAATATTATAGGTACAATTGTTTTACTTTATTGTAACTCTTTAAGTTACAGAAATTAGTACATAGAAGTTATAAACACTTAATTTCAGTGGAAATATCACATTATACAAATAACGACGGATCATATGACTTTTCAAATAATAATTTAAATGTCAAACTCAACTCAAGAGAAGGCATAAGAATATCTCTTCTCAGTCAGAAACAATGAAAAGGAATAATGACCATCACTAAAACCATTCCTTAGTAGGCCAAACATTGGATCAATACTAATAATTCAAGCTATGTCTGAATGTGGGTATATTCAATGACAAAATCTATCTCCTATAAAGAAAATAGACACACGACAAATGTCTGAAAGACATATACCTCCAAAGACAGCACAAATGATTGAGACTATGAATAACTCAGTTCTCGAACAATTCAAAGAATTTTGAAACTTAACCAAGAAGCGAGAGGACAGATACATGTTCTGTACTCAGGGCTGAACCATGGAGCAAACTGCTTGACTCCCAGTCTGTTAACCTGACATGAGGTTGGATCACGTGACCCCATCCTCTGTAAGCTAGACCTTAAACCAGTTAACAGTAACTGACCTGATGGTCTCCCGCCATTAGGTGTTTGTTCTCTTCACATCATAAAAGAAACAGATCCTACCTATTTACAATTCTAATAATAATAACAATAACAGAAATAATAATTATAGTAACAGAAATAATAATTATAGTACCATGGTAACTGCAGTGACAGATAATAATATAAAGCCGAACCTTCATTTTAGCTATTAATGAAGATCTTCGCAATATAATATTAAGTGAAAATCACATTCTCTGAAAGTATCTAAATATTACATTGTGACCTATTTCCAAGGTGCAACATCCTCCCCTCCCCCCCGCGCACAACAACAGGTCGCAGTAGGGAGTCAGCAAAGGTTCCTGGTAATATTTTGTATCCAGTATGTCTTCTCTTGGCTAGCAGGGTGCATTTTTTATAGCTTATACGTATTGATGGATACCACAGAAGTCGAGCGACACACCAGTATTATTGCCAGAAGATTAATCTCTGGGTGAAGGGATAATGGCAGAAGGAATGACAGGTGTGGTGGGGTTCATTCCAATTTAGGAGTAGGAGTGGTAATAAGGTGAAGTGAAAGGGGTGACCATGGATTGTAATGCCACGACTCCTGCTGTACCTTAGCTCAACATTCCATCTCTACATTGAAAATGTTTCTCATGACACATAATCACATACTGCCAAATAAAAGAATAATATTAAACAAGAGTCAACATTATTACATAAGTTAAGGCTTTTAAAGTAATTAACTCTTTTTTCTTTTGAGACATCAAAGAATTTTTGAGACTCATTACTTTAACTTCATATACTTAAAAGACTTCTTAAGGATGCGAAAACATCAGCAATAATGTTACGTGTTCCGCTTATGTGGTGAATACTAATCAAATATGGTTGGATCCTTAGAGCCCACCTGAGGATCCGGGCATTTTTGGACTTGATAGTGTTAATATGAGTTAAGGAAAATACCATAATCTTATGGAGGCAGGTACCTAAATGAACATCGAAATGTTCCAAAGATGTTACCAGAGCTAACAGAACTAACACTTCTTTCTCCACCATTGTGTAACTCTTCTGGTGATGTTTTAATTTAGACGAAAAATAAGATATGGGATGTAAAACATCAGTGGAGGGCGACTTCAAGAGTAACACCGCCTCCACTGCATAACCACTTGCATCAAGGTGTAAGCAAAAGGGTTGACAAAAGTCAGGGCTTTGTAATACAGGAGACGAAGAAAGCAAACGCTTCAACTGTTTAAATACTGTTTCACAATCCATCGACCAATGAAATTTTAGCTTACTACTTGTTAGCTCAGTAAGAGGAGATGCTACCTGAAAGATGTTGGGACAAAAACGTTGATAATAACCAGCCATTTCAAGGAACCTCTGTAGTGCTTTTCTATCTTGGGGAACCGGAAACTCAGCAATGGCTCTAACTTTCACATCAATAGGAGCCACTCTCCCTTGGCCAATACAAAACCTAGGTATTTAATTTTCGCCTGTCCAAAATGGCATTTGGCCAAGTTTATTGTAAAGTTTTACTTTCCTAACTCCTTAAATAAGGCTTCAGGGTGTGTTAAATGTTGCTCTCAGTCATCGCTATATACAACTTGATCGTCAAGATAGGCTTCTACTACTTCTAGGTCATTGGTCAAGATGTTCATAAGGTGTTGAAAGGTGAAGCTGCATTACACAATCTGAATGGCATGACGCAATAATTATAGTCCGCCTTGTATGGTAAATGCAGATATCTCTTGGGCTCGTTGGGAAAGCGGAACTTGGTAGTCACCCCTTAATAAATCGAGGCAACTAACATACCTCGCTCCAGATACTCTATCAATCAGATCATCAATGTGAGGGAGTGGGAATCCATCTTGTACCATAACTGCATTCACTTTCCAATAATTGGTACACATCCAGTAAGTTCCATCAGGCTGTGGAACTAAGATACAGGGAGATGTCCACGGGCTCTTACTTTGCTCTATGAGTCTGTGGGACAACAAAAATCCACTTCTTCTTTCAAGGCTTCCTGTTTCATCGGACTTGCCCTATAAGGAGATTGCTTACATGGCTTAACCCCTTGTATGTCTACAGCGTGAATCCCTAATGTTCAACGCTTCGGAATATCGTCAAATATGACCTTAAATCGCAAAATCAAATCCTTAACATTTTTGGCTTTACCTAAATCAAGGTCAATAAGAAAATTGTCAAGAGAGAGTAATGTCTGAATTTTTCAGGTGTATCTCTATTCCCTTACATTATTATTATAATCAAATAGAAGCGCTAAACCACAGGGGCTATACAGCGCTGCTATTCCCTTAGAGACATCGGGCAAATGTACATTTTCATTCTCCGTCAAAGGGAGAACTGATGTAACTGGTACGGGGTTTGAGTTAAAAGTTTTAAGTTGATTTAAGTGATATAAGCTTTCTGATTTTCTCTTCCCTGGGGTGTGTAGTACATAATTTACTTCACTAAGCCTTTTTACTACATCTAAAGGATAGTCGTACTTAGGTTGTAGGGCGTGACCTGATATGAATTTTTGTGCCATAACCCTGTCAGCTGGGTTAAAGGAGCGAGAACGTGTTCGTTTGTCATATAACTGCTTAATCTTGGTTTGGGCCATAACCATGTTCTTCGAAGCTATTTCTCTTCCTATGGACAAACGCTTTTGCATTAATGCTGGAGATGTTTTAAAAGATGGTTCTGATTTTCCAGTCCATGAATCTTTTAATACGGCGAGTGGTCCATGCACTTGGTGTCCGTAAATTAATTTGATTGGACTAAATCCTAAACTTTTTTGGTCGCTTTCTCTTATGGCAAACAAGAGGAACGGTATTCCCTCGTCCCAGTCTCGGGAAAACTGCTCACAATACGCTCTCATCATTCATTTCAGGATTTGGTGGAAACGTTCTAGGGCGCCTTGCGACTGATGCTGGTAAGCAGTAGAGAATACCTACTTAACTCCGAGGTGAGATAAGGTATCCCGAAACATCTCAGAGGTAAAATTCGAGCCTTTATCGGACTGAATTATTCGGGGAATCCCCTCATGAGAGAATTTTTTTAATTCAGCCCGGACAATGATGCGAGCATTAATTTTCTTCAATGGAATAGCTTCTGGATATCGAGTAACAGCATCCATAATGGCAAATAAATATTGATTCCATTGTTTGGTCTTAGGTAGGGGACCATCGAAATCTATAATCAGAGAGACACCTCAAACTCTGATTCTCAAAGAATTTTGAAACTTAACCAAGCAGTGAGAGGACATATACATGTCCTGTACTCAGGGCTGAACCTGGGAGGATTGCTTGATGCCGAGTCTTTTAACCTGACATGAGGTTGGATCACGTGACCCAGTCTGCTATAAGCTAGACCTTAAACCAGTTAGCAGAAATTGACCTGATGGTCTCCCACCATTAGGTGTTTGTTCTCTTCACATCATAAAAGAAACAGTTCCTACCTTTTTACAATTCTAATAATAATAATAACAATAACATAAATAATAATTATAATAACAGAAATAATAATTATATTACCATGGTAACTGCAGTGACAGATAATAATATAAAACAGAACCCCTTCATTTTAGCTATTAATGAAGATCTTCGCGAAATAATATTAAGTGATAATCACATTCTCTGACAGTATCTAAAGATTACATTGTGACCTATTTCTAAGGTGCAACAGGCTTCAGGAGAACGAGAGGAGGATACACAATGAGAGATTGTAGAAAGAAAAACAGGAGAATGAAAACATCATTAAAGAAATAGGCAAGGAGGACATGACTGAGATAGTAAATTTTCAAAGAACAGGGTAATTGAAGGGGAGAAATCGGCCGGTCAAACTGATTTTCAAGACAGAAAAGGTGCGAAACAGGATCCTGCAAGAGAAACCACGGCTGAAGGAATCATCAACATACAAAAGGGTGCTCCTAGACAAAACAGGAACAGAACGACAGCAACTGAGGGAGAGGACACAGATATGAAAGGAGCTAGGAAGAAAGACAAGGACAGAATCAGCAGAGATCAACCAGGGCAGGGCAGAGCAACAAGCGCAAGCACACACAGAACCACCCCAGAAACCCACAGCAAAACACATTATCCCAACACAACCCACAATCCACACTTACAGCCCCGACCCCACACTATACTGTAGAATCCCAAAGCACACTTCCAGGTCCCCCACCCCCACAGACCCCCAAAACACAGTGTTGGATAGGAAACTGAAGGTATGGCACACCAACGCTGATGGAATAATGAATAAGTGGGAGGAGTGGCATGAAAGAGTCAAAGAGGCATCACCAGACATCATAGCTCTCACAGAAACCAAGCTCACAGGAATGATAACAGATGCCACCTTTCCAACGGGATATCAGATCCTGAGGAAAGACAGAGGGAACAGAGTAGGTGGTGGAGTGGTACTGTTCATCAAAAACCAATGGGATTTTTTTGAGCTGGAGAGAGGAGAAGCAGAGAAGCAAGAGACTACATAATAGGAACACTTCAGTCTGAGGTCCAAGGTGGCAATTGCAGTGATGTATAACCCACCACAGAACAGCAGGAGGCCAAGGCAAGAGTATGATGAGAGCAATAGGGCGATGGTTGACACAGTGGCTGAAGTGGCCAGAAGAGCTCATGCTCAACTGGGTGAACCTGGAGCCACATGGGGGCCCATAAACGTGGAGGGCTAAGATGATGGGGTGGTACTGGAAAACTTCATGTACCACCACGTAAGGAACACTACCAGAGAGAGAGAGAGAAGAGGATGAAAAAGCAAGACTGTATCTAGTATTCACCTTGAGTAGTGGAGATATTGAGGACATCACATATGAAAGACCCCTTGGTGCCAGTGACCACGTGGTTCTGAGCTTCTAATACATAACAGAATTACAAGTGGAGAGGGAAGCACGATGAATGAAGCCAAACTACAAGAGAGGGGACTACACAGGCATGAAGAATTTCCTGCACGAGGTTCAGTTGGACAGAGAACTGCAAGGAAGCTGAGGAGAGGTTTGTACCCTAGGGTAACAGAAATAGAGAGAGTGCCAGGATGAGCTCTTGGCTCACCCAAAGGTGTAGAGAGGCCAAAACCAAGCGTGATAGAGAATGGAAGAAGTATAAAAGGCAAAGGACCCAGAAGAATAAGGAGAGCAGTTGTAGAGCCAGAAATGAATATGCACAGGTAAGAAGGGAGGCCCAAAGACAATACAACATGATGACATAGCAGCGAAAGCCAGATCTGACCCGAAGGATTTGTACAGGAAAACAACAGTCAAGGACCAGGTAATCAGGATGTGGAAGGAAGGAGGGGAGATCACAAGAAACGACCGCAAGGTATGTGAGGAGCTCAACATGAGATTCAAAGAAGTGTTCACAGAGACAGAAGGGAGTCCAGAAAGGCGGTGAGGTGGGGTACACCATCAAGTGTTGGACACAATACATGCAATCGAGGAAGAAGTGAAAAGGCTGCTAACCGAACAAGATACCTCAAGGGTGATGGGGCCGGATAACATCTCTCCATGGGTCCTGAGGGAGCAGAGGCGCTATGTGTACCACTAACAACAATCTTCAATACATTTATCGAAACAGGGCGACTACCTGAGGTATGGAAGACAGCAGACAAAGTCCAAATTTTTAAAAGGAGACAGACACAAAGCATTAAACTACATACCAGTGTTACTGACATGTATAGTATGTAAAGTCATGGAGAATATTATCAGAAGAGTGGTGGAGCACCTAGAAAGGAATGAGCTTATCAACGACAACCAGCACGGTTGGTTTCAGGGACAGGAAGTCTTGTGTCACAAACCTACTGGAGTTCTATGACCTTTCTTTCATTTGTTCACGAGGAAATGTATTTCCTCATTCGGTTCATCCATTCATATATCATCAGTTGTATAACATTTTCAAATACAGTAAAACTCAATTTTCGTCCTGTCCGAATATCGTACAATTCGGATTTCGACCAATTTTTGGGCTAATTTTTACTCTGGGTTTCGTACATCGAATCGGAAATCGTCCGTATCAGACGCGTCTGCCCGCCTGGGACACTGCCGCACCTGACTCAGTTTTTGGTGCTTGTTTACTGAGTGCGACTGCGAAATAAGCCACCATGGGCCAAAGAAAGTTCAGAGTGCCAGCCCTTTGGTAAAGAAGATGAGAAACACGATAGAATTCAAGAAAGAGCTTGTATCAAAATACGAAAGTGGCGTACGTGTGGCCGAGCTCGCCAGGATGTATAGGAAGTCCAAATCAACAATCAGTCTATCCTGGTGAAGAAAGTAAAAATCGAGGAAGCTAATGTTGCGAAAGGGGTAAATATGCTAACGAAACAGAGATCACAAACAATCGAAGATGTGGATAATTTGTTGTTGGTGTGGATCAACGTAAAACAGTTAGCGGGAGATAGTGTTGTGGAGGGAATAATTTGCGAAAAGGCAAGGCAGTTGCATGCGGATCTCGTAAAGAAAATGTCTGGAATGAGTGCTGCTGTTAGTGAATTTAAGGCCAGCAAAGGCTGGTTCAACAGATTCAGGAAGCGAAGTGGCATAAGCCTTATAGATAAGGCTTGGCAGGAAATGACTTCCAGGACGATGAACTCTCCTTGGAGAAAACTGTGGCCAGATTGTGTCTGTTGCGGAATCTATTGTGTCTTTGGGGAAGTCCATGGGGTTGGATGTGAGTGGCCAGGATGTGGAAGAGTTTGTGGAGGACCACAGGGAAAAGCTAACCACTGAAGAGCTGCAAGACCTTCAACTGGAACAGCAACAGATTGCAGCTGAGGAAATTGCTTCAGAGGAGGAGGAGGAAGAGGGAGAATACACCATCTTCAGTGATTAAGGACATGTGTGCAAAGTGGAGTAGAGTTGCAAAATTTTGCGGAGAATTATCACCCTAACAAAACTGTTGCAAGCCGTGTCTGCAACAAATCTTAAAGAGACGCAAGAAACAGGCCTCCCTGGACATTTTTTGTTCGACAGGGGTGCAGTGACTCTCAAGCTGGTCCTAGTGGCAGTAAAAGACAAAGAAGGGAAGTAACCCCGGATAGGGCTTTGATACCTGAAGTCCTCATGAAGGGGAATTCCCCTTCCAAACAATAATCTCTCCTCTCTCTCCCCTCCTCGCCTTCTTCCATACGCCAACAAGAGTCTTCAATAAAGGTATGTAATAGTGATTTAAATGTTAATTTATCCATTAAAATTAGTCATTTATATTTATTTCTCATTGTTTTCTGTATGTAAAATTATAGTTATTCGTACGTCAGTTTGAGTGCGGCCAACAGTAACAGCCAGGTTGATCAGACCCTGATCCACCATTAGGCCTGGTCACAGACCGGGCCGCGGGGGCGTTGACCCCCGGAACCCTCTCCAGGTATACTCCAGGTATAAAATTGATTTTTTGTTAATATTTTTGGGTGTCTGTAACGGATTAATTGGCTTTACATTATTTCTTATGGGAAATATTACTTCGGTTTTCGTCAGTTTTGGGATTTCGACCGACCTTCTGGAACGGATTAAGGACGAAAACCGGGGTGCCACTGTACTTCTTAAGGTGAATTTGCTCTTTACGTAACACCACTCATACAATGATATTGATCAATGATAGTGAATAAAACACAATAATACACAAAATTTTATTAAACAATAACTGTTAATACAGTACAGAAAATAAGCAATACACAAGATCTTTTTTTCTAAAAAGGTTTGCAAAGGAAAACATTACAGAGTATATACAATGTCACAAGATGATCGTATCCTAATGAACTCGTACACTTTTGTTCCTTCACATTGCTAATTGATTTCCACTCAAATGTTTCAGTATCTGGATTATACAAAACTTTCTTGTAGCTGACGTGAGTTAACAGAGGAAAGAATTCCAGTGATTCTAAGTTTTTATTTTACTATTCTACTACATAATATTTACCAGCAAATAAACGAAAACTAATAAGTACTATCCTGAACCCAAGATGTATCAGGTATTAAATATTGAAGCCATTCAGAAGAGGTAAACTGAAAATTATTTAGTGTTAAGGAAAATAAAAATTCCACACTATTTTACAGATAAAATGAGCAAACCTGCAATTACACATTTATATTTCTGGAAGATATCTGAGTTATTAGAAGATGTGGGGAATAAGTTCAATAACTTGGATCATACAGCGCACGAATATATCAACTGTTCAAGAACACCACGAAATGTTTCCTTCAAGTGTTTTCCCGAGAAAACCTCTATTCCTAGATCCTTTAAAAATACGTAGAAATAAGCTGTTAGTCTAATTATATAGATAGCAAGACACATCTAACGTGAAACGCCTCAGAGTCAAGGAAATCGTCTTGCTTGTCTCATCCACATAGTGATGGATGGCATCTATATCTTCAGACGTTATGTTAGCATTGTTACACCCATATAAGCAGGCGTGTACGACGCCAAGGCATCTAGTCACACAAGACCATCCTGCAAGATCAGTCTGTGTAATCGAGTGAACCGCGACAGAACATTACCGGCTGTCACACAGTGTTGAAATGTGGAGAAAATCCTCCAGTTTATGAAGGGGGCGATATCCCCCATCTAGAAGGGGGTAATGACCCTCTCCAAAGGGGTAGCCCTCTCAGAGAGAGCTAACCCTCTCAGAAGGGGTTGTGAACGGTCTTCCTCGCTTCTACACCCGAGAGCTGCACGTGTTCCTTACCAAGCAACATTGCAAATGAAACGCAGATCAGGAACATATGTTGGACGAGGCGTCACAAGACACCACTCCTTAACAAAGTACCTGCCCACTTGTACATACGAGGGGAGAATGAGGGAACTGCTATTTTCCCACAGCATTTAAAATTCAAATAAAACCATCCCTTACTTGACAAACTAGCTAGGGGTATTACATTTCCCTACCCGCGCCTACAACACCAAGAAACAGTGATTCTAGGTTGTCCTATTGCGAGGTGGCAATGAATGTCTATAATGACTGACGGCGCTTGGGCGTCAGATTGCGACTAATATATAAGGCGTGAATGTGTCAGAGGGCACCGCAAGAGTGTAGCTCTCCCGCTGTAAAACACAGAGACAGCAGTGAAGTGTGCGATCATAGACTCTTGATCATACTGACAATCTCCAGAGATACTAGAAGTTAATCAAGTCTCTATGCGAGTGAATGAAATCCTGCTGTAAAAATAATCACGAGTGTAAATCAATTAGTGTTACGCATTTCCGTGTCGTTAACTCGAGTGGGTGCACTCGCAAACATTGGGAGAACAGAAGAAAAGATACATTACTAACATTATCCCTACCGTGGACACTTCCCAAGAATATAATTCACAAGGGAACTCATGAACAAGTGATGGTAATGATTGAGGGTAGTGTGTGCCCACTGTGTTGTAAGACTAGTACAACGAATATTCCCAGAGTGACTACGTCCATCATTCTTCGATCAAGCCATCGATACCTGTGTGGTAACCAGGGTACGCTACAGATACCCAGGTGAGTGCTGTCAAACTCATATCGAACTGTTTTTAGCTGAAGCTAATAGGCAGATATGGGGTTTTGATTGGATTGACCAGAAGACATCGTTACACAAATAACCCGCACATAGAAGAGAGGAGCTAACGACGACGTTTCGGTCCGACTTGGACCATTTACAAAGTCACACTAACAAAAAGGAGAGAAGGAGGGAGTATATATAGGCCAGCAGACAGAGGTGGGACTTAATCACAGACACAACATTGATGAGTGAAACTCATGAACAAGTGATGGCAATTAGAGTGAAGTTGAAAAAAGTTGAAAGTTACATGATGTGTTGAACAGACTAAGTGAACATGAACACTTGTAAGACGAAGTGTCCCCGATGTTACTAAGTGATCTTCAACGTGACTCGAAGTGACAAAAGAAGTATAGATTCATCGTTGACGTATCATAACAAAGCTGATACACTCTTTCAAAACACAGCTGTTCAATGTGTGAAGGCACATATATATCTCTCTAATATAATATATATTCATAGTTAGGGAATATATTTAGTGTAAATTTAAGAGTTAATCACTCTTAAGAAGAGCACAAAATAGCGTCTATATTGACACATCTCAAATCACTTCAGATCAAAGAAAATAAAATTGACAAATTGATCGCCACCTGTCAAAGGCTAATTGGTGACTCATCTATTAATTATAATACCTGAGACGTGAAAACATTTGTTTTCTCAACGTCAAAAAAGCATATGAAACAGCCTTCAATTAATCTTAAAGTTGAATTTCTGATGAGTAACAAGTAAAAGACAGTTTCAGATCTATGTTGTGAATTTAAGAAAACTGTGTCACAAAGAAATACTACTTCTGTGGACCGTGGTGTGTGCCCATACACCACGGGTGTGCCCACACACCACGGGTGTGCCCACACACCACGGGTGTGCCCACACACCACGGGTGTGCCCACACACCACGGGTGTGCCCACACACCACGGGTGTGCCCACACACCACGGGTGTGCCCACACACCGCGGGTGTGCCCACACACCACGGGTGTGCCCACACACCGCGGTCCCCAGCCTGCGGCTCACGGGCCACACGTTGGGGACCTACTGGGAAATGGATGCGGCCCTGACTTGAAATTATGAATTCCCTTATATGTAGGTTCCATACTGTACAGTGTTAACAAAACCGTAGGGTCCTCAGCGCACACTTGACCCTCAAGTGTGGCAGACTTGTTGAGGACCACTGCAATATAGATTGTAAGACTCATATAACATGAAATGGCTCTGAGTCAAGGAAATCGTTTTACCTGACTCAGCCATGTGTTGATGGCTCGCATCCATAACTTCAGACATTATGTCAGCATTATTACCCAGTATTAGGATGCATGGATGACACCAAGACATCTAGTCATACAAGACCGATGTTGCAGAATCAATCAAAGTGAGCGAGTGAACAGCGGCAGAAAGTTACCGACTATCACACCGCATTGAAACGTCAATTCGTGGCCAGACCGAGTAATCTCTGTCACTTATTTGTGCTCAGATAATCACTAGGGAGAACTGAGGGAGAGATACAATGTTGAAAAGCAAGAAACTCCCATAAGTGAGGTTTCACCAGTAATTCCGTGACTTAACCGTGGACACATAACACATGGACACATAACACATGGACACATAACACATGGACACATAACACATGGACACATAACACATGGACACATAACACATGGACACATAACACATGGACACATAACACATGGACACAACATTCACGAGTGAAACACTTGAACAAGCAATGACCATTCGAGCGACGTTGAAACAATTCGAAAGATACAATGTGTGTCGAGCAGACTAAGTGAAGAAGAACACTTGTGAGTTAGACGAACTGTCCCCCTTGTTACTAAACTACCTTCAGTGTGTCTACAAGTGACAGAGGAAGTACTGATTCATCTTACCTTTAACCAAGCCATCTATACCGGTATCACGACACAGCAGTGTCATATGGGTATAATATACACAGAGATAAGTCATAATTCTCTTACAGTTCTACCTTTAGGTCACTGCAGTAAATGTTGTAGGAGCGATAAGACTAATCATTTCATGACGTGATACACAGGAGATTACCCTAACCCAGGTAGAACATTTCAAGCTTCCCAGGCGATAACTGTAATAATGGAAGATTTGTTAATGGGGTGAGTGTTAATACATGTATATTCCCCTGTTTCTGCTGGTGGGACCTACGATACCCATGATCGAGGGTAGACTTCTCAGGTGTGAATGTTAGAAGACTTGAACTGTCAACCTAAAGATAAATGCTGTTTCAAGACAATCAATGGTCTTCAGTGGGCCTCATCTAAGATAAGTACCACACATATTCATTCACCCTTGAGCCAGGTATACAAGGTCCATGGAAGTTTAAACTGCTTTTTTCAAATTTCCCCTGGTTAGAATCAAACCCTGATACTATGTCTATTGCTCACTTCTAAGTGATGCTACATTAAGTGATGCTACACTAAGTGATGATACACTAAGTGATGCTACACTAAGTGATGCTACACCTGAATGACTAGATACACACATAAGTGATGCACATACTTGTCACTAATGAATCACTAATGCTATGATCTACGCATGATCTACACAGTGATGCTACACTAAGTGATGATACACTAAACCTCTATTGGTGTGTCCTGATCTAGCCCACTTTCCTATCTCTTCCTTCTGCTGGAATTGTATTTCCTTACCAACACACTACTATTAAAAGAGCAGGCGGTGGCAGCATTCATTTCTGACTGAGAGCATCAGCATAGCTATAAGCTATGATAATGACGTCATGATCCATACAACAGGGCATATGAAGATGAGTACAATTCGTAATGAAGTTCAAGCAATTTGTAATCGATTAGGCCCCATCATATCTTCATCTAAAACAAAGATATTAATAAGCGTTAAATTTTACAGATACTTTGGTGTAGATGTCCCCTTCAATAAATCCACTATACCACAACTAAATAAGAAATGCAAAGGTAGGCTAAATGCTCTCAAAGCTGTTGTTGGCTACAACCCCAACTATGGTGCTAATGTGAGAATCATGAGAATGATGTACATAGCCTATGTTAGGTCTATAATTGATTATGCTGCTCCCATGTTGATATTAGCTAGTGAAAGTTCTCTCCGACCCTTGGACTTAATGCAAAATGAAGATCTCAGAATTATTCTTGGCTGTCCCAAATCTACAAAGGTTCTTCATATGAGGAAGGAGCTTGGTATTTATAGTATCAGTGATAAGATTGTTGAGATTAACACTGTACTTGGTATTAGAATGTTACTAAATGTACCAGATACTGTCACAATGAATCTTACTAGATGACTGGAAGTAAATACACATAGATCTAAATGGATTGTGAAAACAGTGCAATTATATTAAGTTTTACAACCTGCATGAATTGTATCACTGTAGGCAACAAGAGTATTTCACCCTCCATGGAAGATGTGTTCATTTAATATCACATACCTGCAAGTCCCTCCCAAGAAGCTCATTGCTAGTAATCCCTTCCTTAAATCACTTGTTAAAGCAACTGCTCAAGAAGAAATTTGTCGCCTAGCTGGTAGTAATAAGTTATCACAAGTTATATACACTGATGGATCTAAACAGGAGTCTTCTGGCAGGGCTGCATCTGCTCTGGTTGCCACCTCCCTAGTTAAGAACAATAATATATTTGTTGAACTAGGCATAAGAATTAACAACTGGGCGTCTACACTGCAATCTGAATTGTTTGCAATCCTAATGGCACTAAAGCTAACTTATGACACTGAGCTTGACTCTATCATCATTACTGATTCTATATCATCACTGAAGGCTCTTGACTCATATAATGACTCTAACAGCATGCTCATTGGAGAAGCCAGGTATAGATACTCAAAAATCCGGGACAAAGAAATTAATGTACAATTGCTATGGATTCCATCATATATTGGATTACTCCTTCATAATAAAGTTGATATGTTAGCCAAGAAGAGTACCCAGAATGAAAATGTAGAATATAACTTTGGTATATCAGGGTCTAGCATTAGGAATAATTTTAGGAGAGAAGAAAATAATGAAAATGAATGTTATATGAATGCAGTTAGAAGCCTGAGTAGATCTATAACCCACTATGATAACATGAACGTAGATAAGTATGTTTATGGAGGAACTTGCAATGTGAACAGGCTGACTGATGTTGTAGTGACCAGACTTAGGATTGGTTACAAGTACTTCTGACAGTTTGGGAGACACACAGATGATGATCAAACTAAATGCAAATTATGTGATCAGGCATATGGTCACTGTCTTGAACACTATGTGCTTAATTGTCCACTTATTGAGGAATAAAGAGATAGACAGTATAATAACCTATGTGACATGTCAAGATTTCTTATTAATGAAAGTAAGATACCAGATATACTAAGCAAATTTCCTAAATTTTCTTATAGCAGATAAGTGAACTATAGATATAAATCTAATGTTAACCCTTTTGGGACCTAGTTCCTAGGCCTTTTGTGTATCCACATGCTCTTGCGCTACGTCGACAGGATGGATATGAGGTGCATATTAAACTAGCCACTTCGGTGGCAAAATCTATTTTTATATTTTTTTACTTATTTTTCCCCTATTTTGAGTTCTTATAGTTCATCCCAGATTTCTGGCAGCTGGAATATAGACAGTACGACATTATATAGTGTTTTGTTAACCCCGTTTCATTTTGTTAACTCGTTTCATCATCACCTTGCTTTATCCTATGTTAACTTTCAATTTATTTCTTTTATATCCCTTCCAAATTTGCCCATGTTACGAAACTAACCTGGAGGAGGGAGGTGGGTGGTGCAAAAATACCTTGTGTAGGGGTATGATTACCAGAGAGGGCAGATGAACTCACTTTTATCAAAATAAACATATACAACACAAAAGAATATATACAACACAAAAGAATATATACAACACAAAATAATATATACAACACAAAAGAATATATACAACACAAAAGAATATATACAACACAAAAGAATATATACAACACAAAAGAATATATACAACACAAAAGAATATATACAACACAAAACAATATATACAACACAAAGCAATATATAAACACAGAACAATACAATACAATACAATATTATACAACTCAAAACAATATATACAACACAAAATCTGCCTCCTACACGTTTCACTTATTACAAAATAGCTCACTAGTACCATGCTACTAGTTAATTAAAGTTAGGTCATATGAAATCCATATCTACAGCAGTGGGTCTCAATGATCCACATAGGGCCCACATAAATACCAGGGCCAATCCCAATGTCAGGGCCAACTTAAGAGTACAAAAAAATTCAACAAAAACAACCTATGGCTTAAACATTACGACAAACGCTTATAAGCAACCTTGCTCCAGCACATCTGGCCAGCAACTGCTACCTGGAGTCTACCTGGAGAGAATTCCAGGGGTCAACGCCCGCGGGCCCGGTCCGTGACCAGGCCTCCTCTAGACTAGTGACGCTACACAATCCCAGTCCCTTACTTGTCTCATACGTGTCCAACTGCCATTTAATTCGCTTCCACTTAAACATTGACACTGTTTTTATGGACCTTCACTACACTACACTCCACATTATAAATTTATTACAACAATGATGAATCCTATATAATAGTCCACTAGGCTTTGCAACTTCTCTTCAGAATCTCCCAATAAGTCAGTGTCATCGGCGAAAAGCAACTGTGGCAACTCTCACTTTTGATTAAATTCTATATATTTTAATCCAATACCTCTCCCCAACACCCCAGCATTCACTTCTTTTACAAACTCATCTATAAATATATTAAACAACCATAGTGACGTCACGCATCCCTGTCTGAAACCTGGAAAATAATCTTCCTCTCTCCTTCGTATCATAACCTGAGCCTCACTATCCTCATAAAAACTCTTAAGGTTATTAGATGTATATAATGTTTGTTGAAATATATTTATTTAGAATATTTTTTTAGCTTTTGATGATCAAACATTGTGTTTACAAACATTGCATTGACCACTAATTTAGGCTTTTTTTTTTTTACGAGGGATTCTGGCCTTAGGCTGGGTTTTCTTTTAATATATTTTTAGTTTGGCCAATTTGTTTTGCCCCCTAGACAACTTATGATCTGGAAGACACATGACTTCGTAACAGACGCCACCATCAGTTTCAAACCTCTGCAAAGGTATACCCAGTCCTTTTCACAATTGTGGCATAATATATTTTTTCTGAATGCCTAATTGAAGAACGCCTGTGTTTTACATCGAATCTCACAACTTTTACTTAATGCTGAGAACGCACGACCTATCACAAAGAAGAAGACAGACAAAAATATAGTATCTTAGACAACATCGGCTTCTATAACATTGGTGAGCGTGTTGCCAGGAAACTTCTTAATCGTTATCTCACATAGCATGGACGAGCTCTGCAGTAGGCCTACTAGCAAATGCTACGCAGATCCTTCTCAAATCCAACCTCTTGTAAGCCTCAACAATTATCCAGCCTCTTATTAGTCTACAAAAGAATTTAGCTTCAACAAACCTCTCCTGATTCTTCAAGTCGCTTTCCTCTTATAGATACATTCATGTGAATGAATGGTTCAGAGAACCGACGAGTTGGTAAATTAGACACATATGCAACACTTGGGTATCTTTATTGAGGAAACGTTTCGCCACACAGTGGCTTCATCAGTCCATACAAAGGAGAATCGTGAAGAACAGGAGGAGTGTGAGGTTGTCAGGCCCTCAATCTTGAGACGATGTTGTCAGTCCATCAATCTTGAATAGAATAACAGCATATGAGCAGAGGGAGTTTATATACTGTAGACAGGAGAGGTGCAGCAGTTGTAGGAGGCACATTTTTCAATTAAAAGTAGGCGTGCCCTGGGAATAGAAGGAAGAAATCTGTAAAGAACCTGTTTAAATTAATCATCCTCTCCCAAATATTCTGACAGTAATTAGAACCTTGACATTGATCACCTTTTATTATGGAACGCTATCACAGAGAAGCAATCAAAAATAGTATAGACAAGCAGGTTTTCAGGTAGCTGTGCCAGGAATTCTTAATCGGTCTTTCACAAATGATGGACGACCTCCTCGGGAGGACTGATAATCTACCACACCTTCTATATTGACTTGATGAAGCCTGCAATATACCTCTAAGCTACCAAATTTAGTTCAATTTACTCAATGTCGTTCTCTGAACCATTCATCTACACCCAAACATCTGGTTGACTTGATAAATCGCTCTGCGTGTTACACTTTGTCAATAAATAATCGCATTATACTGCATTTATATCTTTTTCTACGTAACGGAATTTTACGAAAATTAGAAACCATACATTTTAAACATTTAAATTTGCGACCAACAATATCACCATAAAAAAAAAACATACCACGGGCGGGAATAGAACCTGTCCGTGGTATGGTTTGTTTTCAATCGTATCATTACGATTTCATGAGTCAATAGCACCATCAATTACAAATATATATCCAGATTTAATCGTGCCAACCCTCGCGGGCACAGGATATAAACTAACTTGCGACAAAGGCTTGTGTAATACAGTATAGAGTCTCATTGAACCCACTTGTGTAATACAGTATAGTGTCTTATTGAACCCACCTTGTGTAATACAGTATAGAGTCTCATTGAACCCACTTTGTGTAATACAGTATAGTGTCTTATTGAACCCACTTTGTGTAATACAGTATAGTGTCTTATTGAACCCACCTTGTGTAATACAGTATAGAGTCTCATTGAACCCATCTTGTGAAACTAACGTAGGGAAGATAATTCTCATATTCAATCCTGATCTGATATTTCAATACTGACGTAGTAATAGCATACACAATTGTTGATTAGTATTTCTTTTCACATTACTTCAATTTAGTCTGTAATATAATTTATTATCTTGCTTATAACGCAAAATATAGTCTCCTCGGCCACTCTGAAGTGTTGATGAAAACGTTATTACATAATTCACTCTACAAATAAATCATTAATCTTGCTCGTCATATTTATGGTCTGTTATGTCATAAGCTTGACCAGCACCGACGCAGATGATCAACACCGCCACAGAGAGCCAGGTGTTCACTACCACCATCAACACCAAGCAAGGCAGATGTTTATCAAAGTAAACAAGTGTTCACCAAGTGAGCCAGCTGTTTACCAAGTTAGGCAAGTGTTAACGACGTGAGCCAGAAGCCACCAAGTGAGCCAGAAACCACCAAGTGAGCCAGAAGCCACCAAGTGAGCCAGAAGCCACCAAGTGAGCCAGAAGCCACCAAGTGAGCCAGAAGCCACCAAGTGAGCCAGAAGCCACCAAGTAAGCTAGAAGCCACCAAGTGAACCAGAAGCCACCAAATAAGCCAGATGCCACCAAGTGAGGAAGAAGCCAACAAGTGAGCCAGCTGTTTACTAAGTGAGCCATCTGCTTACCAAGTGAATCAAAAGCCACCAAGTGAGCCAGAAGTCATCAAGTGAGCCAGATGCCACCAACTGAGCCAGAAGCCACTAAGTGAGCCAGAAGTCATCAAGTGAGCCAGGAGCCAGAAGCCATCAAGTGAGCCAGAAGCCACTAAGTGAGCCAGAAGCCACCAAGTGAGGCAATTGTCCTCAAATTGAATCAAGTGTCCTACCAGTGAGCCAAAAGTCTAACAAGTGAGCAAAGTGCCATATATAGAGGGTGTAAATCAAATAAATAAGCAGTCCACCAAGTGTAGCAATAATCGAGCCTCGTGTTCACCAAAATAGTTAGGTCACCTCCAACAATAACACTACTACAGTTCAAAATTTGTACAACAATAGTTTGCAGTCTCTAGCATGAGCTCGGGGGTTTCTGCATTGGTGCGCTTGCTGCGGGTGTGGGCGTGGGTGGTCAGGCTCCTGGGAGGATTTCCCTTCTGCTGGGACCACCACACAACCACACCTGAGGACTCAGGCCACCACCACCAGCACCTTCAACAAAACTCCCACAATGCTCGACACTTCCAAGATTCCTCACATGATACCAGAGCTGCTCCTGCGCGTCATAGTAACCATACTCGTAATCAAACAACAGACAATATGAGTAACCCTTCACATAATGGAGGTTGGTGTAGGGATACGTGTGGACATTGCTCAGAGTGTGGCACCTTATTCCCGGGCCTACGTCGTACCACGGCTCTCACACTCTGGTCCTACTGCTTGGCCATCACCTTCATGCAAATTTTGTCCGTCAGTACTCTTTCTAATTTTTTATTAAATCAAGATAACTTATTAAACAGTTTGTCTGATACCGAATCTACCATGTATGCAATAGTTAGTTGGGTGAAAATTTTGACAACTGTAGTCTTGTGTGTCCACCTGGTGATGAAGGGAGGTGCTCTTGCTTCTCTCCTTGCTCACCTCAACCAAGTTACTCCTCTCCACCTCACAAGGCGATGGATCGTAAGAGAAGATAAACCTTTCATTATAATGTCTTTGATCATAATTATCTTTTTCATTATATTTACAAGATACAAATATTTAATAATAGCTAATACTCCTAATTATCCAGAGGGTTTTTTCGGCATTATTTATCTAATTACTTTTTATATTTTCATTATGTTAATCATACCTGCTCACACCATTGGATTTTATCTCTTGGTTCGTCTACTGTTAACTTTGCTTGAGGATCTGCAACATACTCTGGAGACTGTATATAAGTCTCCTCAAAGTGAACAAAATATTCCTGGTACCAACGTAAATCATAATGGTGCGTTTAAGGAAGAAAATATTGATGGAAATTACAAAGCAGCAGCTCGGGCGGCGTGTTGGCATTTGTTGCAGCTCCGACAGTGTCAGATACTCCTCAATAACTACTTCTCCACACCCATCTTGACCTTGACCTCGCGCAGCATCGCCTACATGATTACGTACTTCTACGTTGGCGCCTTAACGCACAGAATTACTTTCCAGAACGCAGTGTTTGTCATGTTCGATGTGTTTCAAATCACAGTCTTCTCCTCGACACCAGACCTCATTACTACTCAGGTTAGAAACATTATATTACTGGTATCTTTTGTGAAATATCTCCAGGGCAAAGCTCCATTCTTATAGTTAATGTGTCTCATTGTTTTACACTTTCGTTGTTGCATTAAATATTAGAGCAAAGTAATGTTCTCCCAATGATTTAAGATAGTTATTTTGTAATATCCTTGCAACACATTAATTTAGTGTTGTGGGTGAAATGGGGAAGTGTGAATGACTGGAGAAAGAAACATTGTATGCTCTATTGGTTGTTTATTATGTAATATTATTATTATTATTATTATTATTATTATAATCAAATAGAAGCGCTAAACCACAGGGGTTATACAGCTTATTATGTAATAGTACCTGCATTTGCCAAACCTAGGTCCTGCTTCTACTAGGTATAGTTTCCAACTGCCCACTCACACTGAGGTGTGAGCAAATACGTATTTTAAGGGGTCACAGTGTACTGATTTTGTAGCAACCCTCATACTGGTTGTTACACTTATAATACATGGCTTACTGATAGTTATGGCATTACTGACAGCTTGAACACGCTATGGTATGTCGACCTAGACATACTATTACAAACAACGTTGACATACAAGAAACAATTAACTAAATGTTGTCATAAAAGAGCTTTAACAGAGATTCAGTGCAATGCAAAGTAATATTAAGAAATTGTTAAGTTACGTTGTGTTGTACAAGACATGTATATGCACATCACGCAGAATCATGAGAAACATCGTAAATTTGTAACAAAGAGAAATATATGTAATCATTGAATTAATGTGGTATAAGTCAATGGATCAATATACAGAAAATCATTCGATCAATATATTGAAAAAATCATATGGGTACTCATAAAGATAATTATGTTTGATTCAATCAATCGCTATTCATGTGATCTGCGGTTCTGAAGAAAATATATATATATATATAATATATATAATATATATATATATATATATATATATATATATATATATATATATATATATATATATATATATATATATATATTATATATATATATATATATATGATGCAAAAGATCACAGTAAACAGGTGATATCAAAATATGCAAGACAACCACTATGAAAATAGAGGAATTCCAAGCGCTTCGTGACTACTCACATTATCAAGGAACTATAACAGGAAACATGACAAGAAGGCTTTATAAGGGCAAGACTACACCTCACCTTTCTTATGTTCCTCTTCACAGAGTCGTGCGTGTTACGCTACTGTGAGGTGTAGTCTTTGTTAGTATAAGACGTTTCTTGTCATAGTTAATACTTGATAGTTCTTGTTAGTTAATGATGTAGGTGTAGTCTGTTAGAAATGCGACTTGAGAATCGTCATTTGTTATCAAGTGATGTATGTATCTTGCATATATAATTATGTATATAGTCATAATGAGTATCAATATATGAATATATCATTCATATATATTAATAATATATATATATATATATATATATATATTATATATATATATATATATATATATATATATATATATATATATATATGCAAAAGAAAATAGAATTTAACATACAAAGCAAACTTGGTGCACAGAGCAAATGTTTAAAGAAATTGATCCACATAGACCATTTACACAGTTATAAGAATAAGACACACAGTCTTCAAAGCAAATCGTTGACACAGTCAATGACTGAGACACACAGTCTTCCCAGAGCATATCGTTAAAACACAGTCTTCCTAGCGTATTCTTTCTTTTGTTCAACAAGCAACTAGTAAGAAATTTGCATATCCACACACAAGAAAAAAAATTCTGAATAATTTATAGTTACAATTACATAAGCAATATTGCACAGTGATGTAAGATAACTCACAGTTATCTGTAATTACAAAGATTGACACACAGTCAAAGACAGCAATGTATAGCAAACCTAATGATGGTATGTTAACACTTGGAACAACAAATTATCTATACATGACATTAACATTTAAACCCAACTCTGCTAGAGTAAGATTTACATAGGCAGAGTGAACATGAGGTCTAGGACGGTCAAAATCTGAAGCAATGCTAAACTTGCCGTGAGTGACTGACGAATCAACATTAATATTATCGGACGGAACTGGTGAGTTCCTCATCACTCGTACGTGAAGAGTAATGACAGTCAGTAGTATGTGTGTTAGTCGGTGTCAGAAGTAGAAGTTACTGGGTCAGAAGGATTGTCTAGGTCTGACTCACCAGTTTGGGTGTTAGTAGTATCATAAACATCATCGCACCCAACTTCACGTGATCAAGATGGGACTCTTCACGTGATCAAGAGGGGCCTTCACGTGATCAAGATGGGACTCTTCACGTGATCAAGATGGGGCTCTTCACGTGATCAAGATGGGGCTCTTCACGTGATCAAGATGGGACTCTTCACGTGATCAAGATGGGACTCTTCACGTGATCAAGATGGGACTCTTCACGTGATCAAGATGGGACTCTTCACGTGATCAAGATGGGGCTCTTTACGTGATCAAAATGGGGCTCTTTATACTGACCATTTCTGATTGCTCTACTCTTATGATTGGGTTACCACTATCAAATGTTCTACATCATATGATACGTGATCCACTAAAGCTTCATTCGATCCTAACTTCATGCTTAGTGATCAAGATGGTCTTCACGTTAGATCAAGATGGGGCTTCACTGATCAAGGGCATGAATCTCTTCACGTGATCAAGATGGGGATCTTCACGTGATCAAGATGGGCTCTTCAGTATCAAGATGGGCCTTCACGTGATCAAGATGGGTCTTCACGTATCAAGATGTCGGCTTTCACGTGATCAAGATGTTGTGAAACTCGTTTCAAGAACTGATCAAGATGGGGCTCTTACGTGATCAAGATGGGGCTTTAGTGATCGCTTAAGCGATAGTGTCAGTCAATGACTCCCTAACTATACTTGTTATCATATAAATATTCGACCATATGATACTGACCACTAAACTTTTGATCTAACTTAGTTAGCAGACGTCTTGTTAAAATTAATAAGCATAACTCTTGATCCAACTTTAATCTTAGTAACGTTTGAAAATTCGGCTGATGATTTGTGAAACGTTTCAAGAATTCTTTTAAAAATGCTTTGGGCTAAGCGAGTACAAGACATAACATAATCATAACTTTATAACTAGGCTTAGTACTTGAATATAACAACTCTTTAACGTTGTCCCAGGTTATACTTCTAAACTATTGAGGAGCAATAGCAGATTTAGTTATTTTATACAAATTACACAACTTTTCTAAAATTTCATTACAAAATTCACCACCATTGGTGATTACTAAAGACTTAGGGGTCGTATGTCTACAAATTATGAGATCCTTAAACGCTTTATAATAATAATAATAATAATAATAATAATAATAATAATAATAATAATAATAATAATAATAATAATAATAATAATAATAATAATAATAATAATATAATAATAATAATAATCTTTATAGAAATATATGTACAATGTATACAGGCCTAGCTGATATCAATGACATACTACTGTTTGTTGAACCCCTTGCAATGCAGAACATTTCGGGCAAATTAGGTCAATTTTGTCCCCAGGATGCGACCCAAGTCAGTCGACTATCATCCAGGTAACTATTTCACTGCTTGGTGAACAGGGTTCAGCAGGTGTCCTAAGGAAACACGTCCGAATATATTTACCCATACCGGGGATCGACCCATTGACCTCAATGTCTGAGCTGAGTGCGCTGACAGCTGAGTGCGCTGACAGCTGAGTGCGCTGACAGCCGAGCTACGAGCAATAGTTTCAGCAGTTAGAATAAAATATTAGAATAAAAATAGCAATGTTAGCTCTCTTAAACCCTCCTAAGCCCACAAAGGCTTCAGCTGTTGTAGGGGTCGGAAAATTCTGAAGAGCACTTTCTTTACGGTGGTCAGTCGTAACCTCTCTAGGAGTGACCACGTGACCAAGAAACTTGATCTGTGATCTTAAGCTCTGACACCTAGAAAGTAATATCTGTAAATTAGCTTCTTCAAGCTTACAGAGTACCAAATCTAGTCTATCGAGATGCGTTTCCACATCTTTGGACAATACAATCATATCGTCTAAGAATACAATGAAGGTATTTGTTACTTATTAGGCTTTTATAATTGTTATTATAATCAAAACTAAGCGCTAAACCCACAAGGGTCATAGAGCACTGAAGTGTTGGGTGTGCTAAAGATTTAATATGCTTGATGTGATACTAGCGAGGGTGGAGAGCATTACAGAGGTAGAGTTAGCAAGGGGGTAAGGAGTGCTAAAGGAAGTATAATCAAAGGTTGTGTAATATATCTGTTGCTGTCAAAAATCAAAAAGGGAGTGTGTCAAGGATGGGGCCGTCAGGAAGGAGGGAAGATAAAGTAAAGGTGTTAGAATGGTGTCGACGTCAGTAAATTGCTGCCCTGTGTAAAGGATAGTCCAATAGAATATGGCAAACTGAATTGAACCTGACAATTCTCCAGGTGGAACTAGCGCCTTCCATGAGATACCCAGGTGAGACGTGCCTAGAACTGATTGGACTTAAGTCTGACCCAAACAACGACATCCATCTCAAGTAGGATCCTAAATCAGCTGATAAATGCAATTTTGGAATGAAATCAACTGTCAGACAATAAGGTATTTACGTTAGGTTAGTAATGATTACAAAAAAGCTAACACAAGGAATAAGAAAGGTGGCGTGTACGCTGACCGTCTGCTAGGTTGATCTGCGTTCCCAACATTACAGAAGTGACCGGGGAATTATCTAGATATAAAATGCGGTGCAACCAAAGTTGTATACGAAGAACTAGGGGATGAACTGAATGAATTTTTGATAGCCTGCAAAGCACTGAAGGACACTGAAACTACCACAAATGTTGAGGTAGACCTTGACGCAATACTTATAATTGCTATGAGAATTGTATGCAGTTCAGCTGTGAAACTGTTAGCCGAGTCTAATAAATGACCTCGCACAACACTGTCCTTGAATACTGCTACAAACGCGACGCCGTCTGAGGCTTTAGAACCATCAGCGTAAACTGCAATGGCATGAGAATGAGACCGCAAGTGGTTAAGAAAAAGGGATCGAGATGCAACTATAGTTTCGTGCACGTTAGTGGGGAAGAACAGACTCGAACTGTCGGAACCTCAAAAGGATGGAAGAGAAAAATTAAAGTTACATGTCATATGAGCATATAAAGGAGGAATTGAAGAGAAGCCAAGAGTGAGAGAAGACAAAGAGAAAAAGGACGATGTAAACAGAGGCAGCTAACCAATAATGGATCTCTACTAACGTCGGTTATTATCCAGTATGTTGAAGGAACTTGAAGGTCATGAGAGCAAACAAAATAACATGGCAATGGGCATCACATCGATCGTTCAAGGATGGAACATTAACCTCTGCATATAGGCTCTCGACAGAAGGAGCGAACAGCACCTAGACATAAACGTAATCCATGATGATGGATGGGATCAAGTTTAGAAATCGTTGCAGAATAGGCTGCAAAATATATCTGGTCACCATAATCTAGTTTCGATAAAATTAGGGCTGAATAAAGTCAAAGAGAGTTTCACGATCGTCCTCTAAGAAGATGGGAGAGGATTTTAAGGAGGTTCAGCCAGCTATGGCAAGCTGCTTTCAGGGAGTTAATGTGAGGTTTCCAGGACAGCCGACGATCAAACAGAAGACCGAGAAATCTGACCGTATCACGTTCAGGGATCCTGGAACCATACAGGTATAACGGAGTATTAGAGACAACATAATGACTTGTAAAAGTAATCTGGTGCGTTTTAGTACCAGAAAATTTAAGTTCATGAGTAGTGGCCCAATGGGAAACACAGTCGATAGCATTCTGGAGATAGGCCGCTACTAGGTGGCAGGTAGCGCATGCACAAGCTATAGCAAAGTTATCAACATAAAGTAATGACCTAATATTAGATAGAAGAACAGAGGCGAGATCATTAATAGCTAATAGAGAAAGGGTGGTGCTAAGGACTCATATCTGAGGAACACCTTCTGCCTGTATATAGTCAAGGGATAGCAGATTATCAGCCGGGTCACCATCTGGAAAAGACCCGGGCTGGGAGAAGTACCGGTGAACCTACTATTACTGCTACTACTACTACTATTACGATACTACTACTACTACTACTATTACTACTACTACTACTACTACTACTACTAGATTATCAACCCGGACACGGAAATGTCTCCCAGACTAGAAGCTTCTATGGAAAAGTTCGAGACTGTCCCAAAGGCCTAAAGAATAACCTTGGGCCAAGGTGTTATATCCCCAAGTAGTATCATATGCCTTTTCAAAAAAAAAAAAGACTGCGATAACCGAGTGGTTACTAGCAAAGTCACTACAAACAAAGGTATCTAAACGAAGTAAAGGGTAGATAGTGGAGCGGCGCTTTCGAAAGCCAAATTGACGAATGGAAAAGCTTTTGTGTGTCTCTACCACACTAAACGGCTATTTACTAGTAAGAACACTAGGTCGATAGTGGGAGGCATCATGGCCCAAAGTACCTGGTTTAAGAAAAGGCAGAACAACGGAAGTTTTCAATGGAGCAAATCAGATTAAAAAACGTAAGAGGACCACGAGAGATGATGGATGTAGATGCTGGTGCATACTAATATGAATACCATCAGGTCCAGCTGACGACGGTCACTAAACGGAAAGAGTTGACTCAAGTTCTGGAAGCGTAAAAGGTACGTTATAAGATTCTTTTCTGCTTGAAGAAAAGTCTAAAGGCGCCAAATCTCTGGCATACATGGAGGGAAATAGATTAAGCCCCCTCAAAGGTACGGACCAAATTATTTCCAGTTTCTGTTGAAATTTCATTAGGAATTTCAGTGCTGACACCGCCAACCCTAAAAACAAGAGAAGGGGCAGGAGATTACCTGCCACTCAAGTTTCAGTACTTTTTTCCAAAACGCACTCATAGAGGGAGCCAAAGTGACGGTAGAAACATAATCCTGCCAATAAGTGCCTTTTGCTTGCATTACACGTTGGGCAATTGTCCTTGCTCGCTTAAAATCAAGAAGTCGCTCTGTGGTCCTATTGTAACGATACCAGCACCAAGCAGCACGCATTTCTAATGTGGCTCTTAAGATATCAATACATGAATCGGTGAACTTCTTTACTTTATACTAGACATTTTTACCATCTCTATCTTCAACCCGAGTGTGATTGGTCTTGTAAGGGGTGTTCATCTTCAAGGGTAGATGTATCAATTAATGGTATTGATAGGAAGTCAGCCCGGTTGTCGTCTCTCCATTCGTTGACCCACTGGTAATGGTTAATGTTAAGTCTCCTACTATCATTGTGTAAGGGAATTTTCTCCCCCACATCACCATCAGACTGGCTTGGTCTTGTGGGTCATCAAGTTTGATATCAACTTCCTCATCATCGACGTCGGTGATGGAATGTATTAGATAATGGGAAGCCTTGTGCTGGCACCTAGAAGCTGGCAGATCTTGCTCCAGAACTTTTCAGGATGACGTTTGTATTGATTAGCTTGAAGAACAAGATATTTCCATATTTCACTTTTGTGTTGTGTGATCAGGGTAATTAATTCTCTTCTCAACCTCTGCAGAATAGCCCTTGTGGACTGTCTTGTTTGGTGGTGCCTTCTACACTCTGCTTGATAATTTTTCATGCAGACCCTAATTTTCCTGGTTGGTTTATATTGCTGATAGATCTTTGATGTATTTAATTGACAACATGCATGAGTGGCCTCTATGATTCTTTCGTGGAAGGAGCTGATTGCCTCGTCAGTTGCAGTTGAAGGTTGGTTCTCAAGCGAAACAGTAAGGTCATTGCATTGGTGGTCCCTGAAGGGGTCAAATCCAAGAGTTTTTAGGTTGGGTTCAGGAGGAGTGGGCATCCTAAATGGCGATGCCTGTAGTGTTATTATAACAGGGGTGTGGTCTGATCGTACGTTTCCACCAGGGGAGACTCTGCAATGATATAGGTCACAATCTATGTTGGTTAAGACTATATCAGGTGTCCCCGGGTGAGGGCCTACTTATGACTTAAAGAATGGGCATTGGAAAGATAGATTTCTTGCTGTCATTATATTAAATAGTTGTCTTCCCTTTAGGTCACCCAGCTGATGGTCGG
Source organism: Cherax destructor (assembly GCA_009830355.1). Classification (NCBI taxonomy): domain Eukaryota; kingdom Metazoa; phylum Arthropoda; class Malacostraca; order Decapoda; family Parastacidae; genus Cherax; species Cherax destructor. The sequence goes on along the minus strand of WNWK01004533.1, from coordinate 73,745 downwards.
CGCCGCAGTTGAAGAGTGCGGTGTGATGGGCATTAAAATCTCCTGCCAGGATTGTTGGAACATTTCTACTCAGTATCTGGTGTAGGGGAATGGACTCTATATATAGCTGTCTTGGAGAGAAATATCCAGTTCCAACTATTAACTGACCATATGAGATCGTCAGTTCTATTGTTATAATGTTTTCTTCGTCAATGTGGATGGTACGAAATGCATATCCTAGTTTATTATCTTATCTCTTTCACTAGGACGGCCACCCCACTAAAGGGCTCTCTCGATTTCTGGACAGTAGAGTAACCACGTACGTTTATATGTTGGTCTGCTCTGGCAGGTGTCTCATTCTGAACGATGATGTCAGGATTGTGATTGTGTAGTTTGACTTTAAGGAGATAGCGGTTGTTAAAGAAATGTTGAATGTTAATTTGTAAAATTGTAATCCCCATTATTTCGTGAAGTTTGCGTACATGTACATATTGCGTATTGTAAATATTAATTAATCGAAATAGAAAATTACATTATCAACCCCGCGTCTCACAGTAATGTTCAGTAAGCAAAACTGGCTACGCAAAACTCACCACTGGGAGAAATTGGAGAGCACGGGAGGAAAAATTATCAGACTTCAAAACTAGGTAGTAAGTTACATATAAATTTTGTTGGTGGGAGAGTGGCCTTGAAGAAACACGAGTCATCACCACTGGCCCCTCAACAGGCCTTCACCAACACTGTCATTTCAAGGAACATTGGAGTCACCCAACATTGGTGATTAAAAAAAACAGATGGGTCCTGTAGAAACACAACACACAGGATCACTATTCATGATCCAAAAATGGTGAGGCTTCACCGCCAACACCTTATCATTACCTTATCACCAACATAACATAGGTGAGGCATCATTGCCAGCACCTTAAAATGTTAGCATATCTTACCTAGGCATGTACTGACGTGACTACCACCAAAAACACACACTCTTGGGAAACCTGAAACCCCCACCACCAGCTTACCAAGCTTCAGTCCATCAGGTGGTCAGAGAAGCCATCTACTCACCCACTGCAAAACTAGAGCAGATAAATGTTCTACACACTACATTATGAACATTACACTCAAGATAATACATGAGCAACCACATTCTCTGTTCTCTTCACATAACGAATCACCAAAGTGAGCATTTGATTGTGGTTCCTCGTTAGGTGAAGGACATGTTGAACTTTGTTCACTATACTGAAAAAAAATCTGCACAACACAAAGCAAGAGCCTTCTTTTCTGTTGTGGCTTAAATTCTCTGGTGACTTTAAAGTTTACTGGCAGTAATTGTCCTGCACTAACACCACCATCACTTTGCAAAATCCAGACTGTGTAAAGCAAGTTTATATAAATTATACATTTAAAGTTACACAAAAATGTTAAGTACTTGCAGAGTATAGTTTCAAACATAGAGATGTCACTGGAAATCGCATCTGCTAGAAAAATGACAGGATGGATAATGAGAACCTTCAAAACCAGGGATGCCAAGCCCATGTTGACACTTACAGATCGCTTGTTCTATCTAGGCTGGAATATTGTTGCACACTAACCTGCACCTTTCAAGGCAGGTGAAATTGCTGACCTTGAAAAGTGCAGAGAACCTTCACCACGCATAGTGCGATAAACCACCTCAACTACTGGGAACGCTTGAAGTTCCTAAACCTGTACTCTCTAGAACGCAGGCGGGAGATACATTATTATATCACATGGAAAATTCTCGAGGGCTTAGTACCAAACTTGCACACAAAAATCACTCCCTACGAAAGCAAAAGACTCGGCAGGCGATGTAACATCCCCCCAATGAAGAGCAGGGGTGCCACTAGCACGTTGAGGGACAACACAATAAGTGTCAGGGGCCCAAGATTGTTCAACTGCCTCCCAGCATACATCAGGGGGATTACCAACAAACCCCTGGCTGTCTTCAAGCAGGCACTGGACAGGCACCTCAAGTCGGTACCTGATCAGCCGGGCTGTGGTTCGTACGTTGGACTGCGTGCGGCCAGCAGTAACAGCCTGGTTGATCAGGCTCTGGTCCAACAGGAGGCCTGGTCACAGACCGGGCCGCGGGGGCGTTGACCCCTGGAATTCTCTCCAGGTAGACTCCAGGTAGGCACACTGGGTCATGGAAATCAAATAACCCAGCCACATACTCACAGCTTTTGCATCCAATGCATCAATGAAATTATCGCTTAGTTATTAAATTTATCTTTCGGCAATCAGAGAACATGCTTGTGAGACCCCTGAAACCTCACCTCTTCTTCCATACACCAAATCTCTTCCCAAAATAATTTTACTTCATCCTTTATACACCACATCTTTTCCGAAAATATATTTTTTCTTAGCAAAAACAAACGTACACTTTTCAAAGTATTGTACTTTACCTTTCACTATATTGGTCATTTCAGATTGCTCATTAAGGTAACAATTTAACCCGTTTTTCTGATCAGGTGTGTGGGTTTTATTTTCGTCCGAGACCTCATCCACCAGCAGGTACCATTCTCTGCTTCTTGTTATCAGAACATTCCCAGGAACCGGCTCCAATGCCAACATCTCCTCTCAAACCTCCAGAGTATGTAGCACCACCTCACGGTCCAACATTGTCAACCTAGTGAGACTGGCAGGCTGGTTCACTGGTACCATCCATCTCATCTTAGCCAAACCCTCTCTTAAACTAAGAAAAACTTCCGAGGGGAAAGCATTACCATCCTCACGTAGCCAATGAGTTAATGATTCCAGAGTGCTTCCCGCACGGCAATTAATTAAAAGGAGGGGAATACCCTCATGCCAGGTCTACTGGCACTGGGTACAACAAACATACATCGTCCTGAGAGACTGGAGAAACCATTCCACTTTCCTTTGACTCTCAGAGTGATAGACATTGGTAGATTTTTTCTTAATTACGTCTCTCAAAACTACATGAAATTTTATAAAATTTGACTTCTATTTGGCTTAAATTGTTGCAAAGCCTAAATGAAAAAAAACAACTGAAATCTCAAACCCACAAACACAAAATTTATTAAGAAGGGGTATAGGCTCTGGTAACCTGGTAGAAAAATAACTGATTAGTAAACACATATTACCCATCTGTCCCTTCTCGTTACTCAAACATCCTCCACTGGAAATCTGTAAAAAAATCAAAACCTTATCCTTAAATGGCTCTGACATGACTGCTTGGTCACATACTCTGTAAAATAAGCATTTGTTAAATTTGGGAACCACTTCCTTCGTAACAATTGGCAACTAAATAGCCTTCAGGTTGTCACCAGATCCCTGGACCTCAACCAGCTGCCTCAGAATCAGGATATTAACTTCCATGCCAGCACCGTGACCCCCTTTCCCCAAACCGGGTTTTACCCAGGCTGGTTCATCACTGCCCGGAGTCTCCTGCAGGTGAGACTCAATGAACAGGCTTCCCAGGCCAAAATTGTCACTATAATCATTATAGTCAAGGGGAGGCACAGAAGCTCTTCCCTTGCTCACCTGGCTAGTCATAGTATACTGAAATTTTTTCAATCACTGTACAGTAGACCGTCGATTAAGACAGTAGTTAGGTTTTTGAAAATGCAGTGTTAGACGAATCCGTGTTAAAAGAACTGAAGAACTTATGGGAAAATAGGGTTACATTTCTCGGATCCCCAGAAAAGCCAAACAACTTTTTTTTTTAGGTCTCCAAATCTGACACAAATAAAAATAATAATAATGCAATTGTTGCTGGTGTTTGTAGATGATTATGAAAGAGGGAGTGGGAAGGCATGTTGAGGCCCATCTGGGCTGAGGTGGATTGTAGTCTAGTCAGTAAGTCAGTCAAGTGAGTCAGTAGGTCAGTCAGTCAAGTCAGAACAGTCATTCAATTCAGTAGGTCACTCATTCAAGTCAGTCAGTCAAGTCATTCAGTAAATCAGTTAAGTCGGTCAGTCAAGTCAGTAAGCCATCAGTCAGTAAATCAGTCAAGTAGTAAGCAGACAGAATATCAATCAAGTCATTCAGTAAATCAGTAGAGTTATTCAGTAAATCAGTCAAGTTGGTCAGTCAAGTCAGTAACCCAGTCAAGTCAATAAATCAGTCAAGTAAGTCATTCAGTAAATCAGTCAAGTCAGTAGGTCAGTCAGTCATGTAAGTCATTCAGTAAATCACTCAAGTCAGTCAGTCAAGTCAATAAGCCAATCAGTACATCAGTCAGGTCATTCAGTAAATCAGGTCAGTCATTCAGTAAATCAGTCAAGTCAGGTCAGTTAAGTCATTCAGAAAATCAGTAAATCAGGTCAGTCAGAAAGTCATTCATCCAGTTTGCGGCGCTGAATGTATTTTCGTTTCCGAGAAGCAGAACCTTTGAATTTTACTAAGTGTAAAACGAAAATATTCCGCAATTTGACAATAGTTTAATGGAGAAAACGTTTTAAAGGAAACCGTTTTAATTGACGGTCTACTGTAGCTTCAGTTCCTTCCTTACAACCTTGTAAATCAGGGTCCCTCCAAACCAAACATTTCTCACTTTTGAGGAGACCCAAAACATTGTCGCCTAGCAGTAGGTCAACACCTGCAAAAGGTAAATCTTCCGTAATACCTAGAGGCAGGTACCCCAGACTGGTAAACACACTCCACCCACAACCTATGGAGTCCTAACAGTGCATCCTGAAATCTCTTTTAAAAGAATGTCTAATCCAGTGTAAGTATCTTCTGACACTGGTAATACATTTTTTTATCAGCAACGAAAATGTGCTACATCCGTTCCTTAAACACATAACACCTTATAAATTAGACACATATGCAACACTTGTGTCTAATTTATAACTTGTCGGTTCTCTGAACCATTCATCTACATAACACCTTCTACCTTGCCTTCATTTTGGTGCAAGGTCACTGTGGACTTACATGAAAAGACTTCCATCCGAGAGTCTAAAACAGCTGAACTTCCTGGTGTACTCTGGGGTAAAACTGCAATACATGTGTAACTGGGGTACTTACTTGAGAGTCCTGTGCAGCTGTCTGGTTCTTAAGCATCTCTCTGCAATATTGTTGTAAGTGACCCTTCTTATTACAGTAAGTACAATTATAAACTTTAAAGGTACAATGCTCAATTGAGATAGACTGGGTCCATTGTCCTTGGGGAACTGGACTTTTTCTACCTGTTCCCTGAGTCCCTGCACGTGAAACTGACTTACCACTTCCCTGAGCAGGAAACTGAGAAGTAGACTTAAATACCTGGAAACCAGGATTCTGGTGTTTTTTAGGTTGAAAACTCTTTGGATTATGAGGCAGGATAAAATTTGGCTTAAACATTTGAAATTTTTACTCCTCCTAGTTGGACAAAAAAATATTATTAACATGGTCTGGGTGATGACTACTTCCAGCTTTTTGGTTAGCTAAAAACCTTCCAGCCAACTCTAGAGCATGGTTAAAATCAATAAAATCTTTTTCCTCAAGATATGCCTTAAGTCCGGAATTAATTAAGTTTATTTAGATATACACAAATACAGTTACATAGATTATCATACATAGCAACATGTGTGTAGGGAACCTAGGATAACCCAAAAAAGTCAGAGTGACTTATTTCCATTGGGGTCTTTTTAATGCCTTATTATTATACTATAAAGGAGAAAATATCTTATTATTATATTATAAAGGAGAAAATATCTTATTATTATATTATAAAGGATATATACTAGGAATAAGGTAAAACGAGTTATTTAAATTTACATGTGTGTTAGCTAAAAAAAATACAAAATCATTCTCCTCCCTTTCTGTCGCTACATTCATTAGGTACCTTTTGGCTCTCTTCTTGAACTAGCTCATGCTATGACTGGCTTTGACATGTGCAGGCAGTCTGTTCCATCCCTTTATTGCTGTACAATAAAAGGTGTTTGAAGCCTGGCCACTGACTGTGGGAACTACAAAGTTGTGCTCTCTCCCCCTAGTACTATGACTGCTTTGGTTACCAGCCTTGACAAAATTGGCAGTAAGATATTTTGGACACTGTGAGCAATTTTATAAACTTGATTTAACTTCATTTGTTTTACTCTGTCTTCAATATTCAGCATATCCAATTGTTGTAATTCATCCTGGCCTACAAGTTCTCTTGGACCCAGGTCCAGGATGAATCTAACCATTTTGTTCTAGGTGATTTGCAGTCTTTCTTTCATTTTTTGTCAAGGCAGAGTACCATGAAGAGCAAGCGTAGTCCATATGACATTGTATAAGGGCTACACTGTGCTTGTCTGTAGAGAAACTTTAGTCTGGCATTCGCTTTCTTTACTACACTGTTCCCTATAAATTCTCCTGACACGCATGGGTCAAAAGGGATTCCCAGATATTTTACTGACGAAACTGAAGTGATGGATTTCCCATTACACCGGACATTAAAATGATTTACCCTTCTCAGCTTATGTTTCGTGCCAAAGAGTATGGATTCCGTTTTCCCGAGGTGTAACGATAGTTTGTTGTCTACTAACCATTTGCTGCAGGACTCCAGTTCTAGTGATTTTACATTAGATACATCTTGTGGATCTTTACCTGACACTAACAAAGCATTGTCATCCGCATTCAGTAGGAGTTTGCACCTGACACTGATGGGCATGTCGTTTACATAACAGAAATAATAAGGGACCCAGAATACTTCCTTGGGGAACTCCACATGCTATCGGCAGGGGTTCTGATTTTGTTTTGTTTATTTTGACATTTTGTTTCCTGTTGCCAAGATAGGGCTTAAACCAGTCTATGGAACCTATGCCGAAGTTTCTTACATAATATATTGTGGTTGACAGTATCGAAGGCCTTTTGCAAATCTAAGGTTACCATTCCTATGAGGTTCCCTATCGACATTTCAGTTCTCATGTAATCCATCAGATTAATTAGGGAGGTGTCGGTTGAGTAAGATCTCCTAAAGTCTGATTGGTAATTATGAAGAATGTTGTTGTCATTAAGATACTTAACTATTTGACAGTACACCGCCCTCTCTAGAATTTTGAATATTACGCTGAGTATACTAACAGGCCTATAGTTGCTGACATCAGACCTACTATTTTTCTTGGAGATAGGAGTAACTCTGGCCTCCTTGAACCCCTCTGGCACTGTATTAGTGGTGATGGACAAATTTATTATGTGAGCAATGGGGATTGCCAGTTCAGAGACACCATCTTTTACGATCTTAGACGGGATGTTATCTGGGCCGTGCTCTTAGATGGGTTTAACCTGCTTAGTTCTTTTTGCACGAAGTCATGAGATACACTTACTAGTTGACAACTGTCAACCCTTTATTGGTATAATATGTTTTAAACCTATCAGAATCTGTGTTAAAGGTATTTGATGCAACCGGTAGTTTACTTACTAGTGTTGATGCGACAGTTGTGTAGTATGAATTAAAACAATTTGCCACTTTAGTTGTTTCGTTGCATACCTCGTTATCGACATTTAGTACTATGTTAGATCTATCTACGGGTTTATGGCTATACCCCAACTGTTTCAGTTGTTGCCAGCGCTTTCTGGGGTTGTTCTTGTACTCATCGATTTTTGAACAATAGTGCCTTGCCTTTGCTCCTTTTATAAGCCTCTACACTGTGTTCCTCACCCTTTGGAATTCATTTAGCTCTGCAATATCCTGTCTGTTTGTCTTAAATATTTTTTAGCAGCTGGTCTCTGAATTTCATATTATCTAATATCTCATTAGTCATCCAGGGTTCGGTTCTTCGTTTAATCCTAACCTCTTTAACTGGTGCAATATTATCAAGGATGGCAGTGAATATTGTTTTGAATTTTTCCCAGGCATCATTTACGTCCGTGCAACTTGTTATCACTGACCAATCACAATTGTGTAGCCTATTTACCAGTGTTTCTTTACTGTAGTTTCTGGTTGACCTTATTTTTATTGTCCTGTGTAGGCTTATCTGTTCCCTAGTGATTTTCCTGGTGCAGTAAATGGTGAAATGATCACTACGACCTGTGGTAATGACGCCTGACTGACTAATGTTCTCAGAGCGGTTACAAAGTATGTGATCAATTAGGGTGGCTGAGAACTGTGTGATCCAAGTTGATGTATTAATTAGTAGAGTGTAACTATTTAGACCTAGTATTTGCTTATATCTTTTACATTGGCCGTTATTTTGCTGTTGAAAACAGATATTGAAGTCCCTCAGTGGAGACCTGTACTTAGCTCAGTGAGGACGTGTCTTGTGTACTCTCTGTGGACTGAGCCATCTTTGCTCTGTGAAGACTTTTCTACTGTGCTTCCGTTCTTAGCTACCTGAGATTGGATAATGGCTTCCCTCGACTACGAGCAGCTATATCTCGAACTGAAGGCAGAATTAACGGAAGCTAGAAGAGAAATTCAACGATTGAAGGGTATATGCAAGGATTATCCCCGGAACAATGTCGCCGATGATCAGACCAACGAATGGATGCTAGTCGGATCTGAAGGGACGAAGCTGAAGTTGAAGAAGGTCCAGGAGACTGAGGTGAAAACCAGCAACTTTTTTTCCTTGTTACCAGACGAATGTGAATCGACCACCCATGATCTTCCAAGAAAGGCAATTGTTAACGACATAGTGAAGCCAGCCAGTGAGGACATCCCAGCGAAGACCATCTCTACTAAGACCGTCGAGAACGTCATGCACACCGCCAGTCGAGGTAAGAACATTGTTTTAGTTGGGGACAGTCAGATTAGGTTTATGGATAGGGCTTTTTGTCTTAAGGATAGAAATATGAGGCAGAGGGTGTGTTATCCTGGAGCTGGGATGAAGGATATTGTTAGCCGTCTGGACGACATCGTGAGAGGTAATGGGAGCAATCCTATTATCTGTCTCAGTGCTGGAGGCAACGATGTTGGCAGGCGTAGGAGTGAGGAGCTGATTAGCAGCCATAGGTCAGCAATAGACATAATTAGGAAGAAGGGTGGGAACCCTGTCATATGTGGTATTTTGCCAAGGAGAGGAGTTGGAAATGAATGGTTGTCCAGGGCATTTGGTGTCAATTGTTGGCTGGACAAATACTGTAAGGAAAACGCAGTAACATTCATTGACAATTGGGACCTCTTCTATGGCAGAAATGACATGTATGCCAGGGATGGAGTTCACCTATCTAGGTCTGGGGTGGGGGCACTGGCAACTGCAGTGGAGGGAGCTGTTAGGGTTTTAAACTAGAAAAAGTTAGTGGTATGGGATATGGGGGGAAAACAGTGAAGTCCCAGAGTAGCAATATTATGAATTCTAATGGAACTAGTAATAGGCAGAATAAGGTGGATATTGGAAAGCCAGTGGCACTAGGTGACAAGGACAGTAATAGGTATTGTGGAAAAACAGAATTGAGCAGGAAGGGTAAAGAGAAAGGAGGGTCTTTAAACATATATTACAGTAATAGTCGTAGTGCTAGGAATAAGATGGATGAGTTGAGATTAGTTGCAAGTGCAGGTAACATTGATGTATTTGCCATAACTGAGACGTGGTTTAATTCGAAAAATCGGGACATGCCTGCTGAATGTCACATTAAGGGTTTTAAATTATTCCAAGTAGGTAGAAGTATCGGCAAGGGGGGTGGGGTGGCACTGTATGTCCGAGATCGCTTGAACTGTTGCATAAAAACGGGTATAAAGTCTGAAATAACACATACAGAGTCTGTCTGGATAGAATTTTCAGAGGGGCATGAAAAATTGATTTTAGGAGTAATATACAGTCCCCCAAACTTAGATAGGGATCAAGGGAGACTACTATGGGAGGAAATTGTTAAGGCCACAAGGCACGATAACGTAGTAATTCTAGGGGACTTTAACTTTAGTCAAATTGATTGGAATTTCTTGACTGGGAATTTAGAATCTAACGACTTTTTAGAAGAAGTTCAGGATTGTTTTTTAAGCAATTTTTGACAGACCCTACAAGGGGAAATAACTTACTTGACTTGGTTCTAGCAAACAAGGAATCCCTTGTAAATAATTTAGAAATTACAGAGGAACTCGGCACAATCGACCCCAAATCAATTACCTTTAGGATTGAATGGAAGTATAATAGTAGGGACAATTCAGTAACGGTTCCAGATTTTCACTTAGCAGATTACAATGGGCTTAGAGAACAGTTATCATCTGTGGACTGGGGTAACGAAGAGAGCTGTCAATATGACAGCTTTCTTAACACTATACATGCTGCCCAAAGAACATTTATCCCGTATAAAGAAATTAGATCAAATAGAAATAACCTAAATGATTGAATAATAGGCTCAAATATCTTTTAGAGCAGAAGAAAAGAATTTATAGGCGCATCAAATGAGGTGAGGGTCATCTTATGAATCAATATACTGTCATTAAGAGGGACGTTAAGAAGGGGATCAGAAAGGCTAAACGGGACTACGAAATTAAAGTTGCTAGGGATTCAAAAACTAACCCAAAAAGTTTTTTCCAGGTTTATAGAACGAAAGTTCAAATTCGTACGTCCAATCCGTCTCAGTTCTTTTTCTTCCCTGATCTTCGTACGTCCAATCCGTCTCAGTTCTTCTTCTTCCCTGATCTTCGTACGTCCAGTCCGTCTCAGTTCTTCTTCTTCCGTAACTAAGGCTGATATCTACCTTAAAATTTCTGCTTCATTACTCTCATTATTAGCAGTGGGGATTGATCGAGGATCTCTTCCCAGGCTCCTGTCACCACTAGAATCTCTGCTGCTTACAGATATCTTGGAAATTAATAGCACAAAACACTCGCTTATTACAACAGAAATTACTTATATAAAATAATAAATCACAAACCGAAACACATAGTTACACTAAATTGTTATTGTTGCTATATTTATATAGAATTATTATTATTAAATAACCCCCTAAATCATTAAATTTACACATACAAAAGTCAGGCAGAAAAATAATTGTATTAATTACACCTGAAAAAAGGTAATTTATAACTATTAATATTTTATAATAAATCCTTCCTATAATCCGTCCTTCAAATATTGATTCTCCAGGTTTCAAATGTGAATTATCATTCTAAATTTGATAATTTTCCAGGAAATGGCCTCTATGTAACGTGTTTATTATGTTACATAAAAAATAAATGCTGGCGCCTAGGGGTTAAACTGCCTAGTCTGGGGGCATTTAAAATATTAAAATAAAAGAATACCAACCAAGGGCCTAGCTTGTTCCTTCACAAAAAAAAAGATAATTTAATGGTCAAAACTTATATTATCAGGAAGGGCACAAAAACTAACATATACAAAAATATATCTATATTAATAGTAATAAGTTGAGGAAGCCAAGGGAACGAATGGATTTGATAGTTCAAGATATGAGAGGAAAGTTATTAAATGGAGAGTTAGAGGTATCGGGAAGATGGAGGGAATATTTTGAGGAATTGTTGAATGTTGATGAAGATAGGGAACCTGTGATTTTGTGTATAGGGCAATAAGGGCCCGGGTTCGATTCCCGGCGGGTGGAAACATTTTGACGTGTTTCCTTACACCTGTTGTCATGTTCACCTAGCAGAAAATAGGTACCTGGGTGTTAGTCGACTGGTGTGGGTCGCGTCCTGGGGGACAATATTAAGGACCCCAATGGAAATAAGACAGACAGTCCTCGATGACGCACTGACTTTCTTGGGTTATCCTGGGTGGCTAACCCTCCGGGGTTAAAAATCCGAAGAAATTTTATTTTATCTTATCTTGTAGGAGTGAGGAAGAGCCAGTTGTGAGTGTGGGGGAAGTTCGTGAGGCAGTGGGTAGAATGAAAGGGGGTAAGGCAGCAGTAATTGATGGGATAAAGATAGAAATGTTGCAAGCAGGTGGGTATGTAGTTTTGGAGTGGTTGGCGCTTTTATTTAATAAATGTATGGAAGAGGGTAGGAGACTTAGGGATTGGCAGAGAGCATGCATAGTTCCTTTGCATAAAGGCAAAGGGGACAAAAGAGAGTGCAAAAATTATAGGGGAATAAGTCTATTGAGTATACCTGGAAATTAAGAGTAAGACAGAAAGCAGGATAGCAGATGAACAAGTAGGCTTTAGGAAGGTAGGGGGTGTGTAGACCAAGTGTTTACAGTGAAACATATAGCTGAACAGTATTTAGATAAGGGTAAAGAGGTTTTTGTGGCAGTTATGGATTTGGAAAAGGCGTATGACAGGGTGGATAGGGATGCAATGTAGCAGATGTTGCAAATGTATAGAATAGGAGATAGGTTACTGAAAGCAGTGAAGAGTTTTTACGAGGATAGTGAGGCTCAAGTTAGAGTATGTAGGAGAGAGGGAGATTATTTCCCATTAAAAGTAGGCCTTAGACAAGGATGTGTGATGTTACCGTAGTTGTTCAATATATTTATAGATGGGGTTGTAAGAGAAGTGATTGCTCAGGTATGGACAAGAGGTGTGGGGTTAAAAGATAAAGAATCTAACACAAAGTAGAAGTTGTCACAGTTGCTCTTTGCTGACGACACTGTGCTTTTCGGAGATTCTGAAGAGAAGTTGCAGAGGTTGGTGGTTGAGTTTGGTAGGGTGTGTAAAAGAAGAAAATTAAAAGTGAATATAGGAAAGAGTAAGGTGACGAGGATAACAAAAAAGATTAGTTAACGAGAGATTGGATATCAGATTGGAGGGAGAGAGTATGGAGGAGGTGAATGTATTCAGATATTTAGGAATGGATGTGTCAGCAGGTAGGTCTATAAAAGATGAGGAGAAGCGTAAAATTGACGAGGTGAAAAAGGTGAGTGGTGCAATTAGGAGTCTGTGGAGACAAAGAACTTTGTCTATGGAAGCAAAGTGGGGAATGTATGAGAGTATAGTTATACCAACGCTCTTATATGGGTGTGAAGCATGGCTAAAGGCAGTGGAGATGTCATGTCTAAGGGCAATATGTGGAAGAGAATTCGAAGTTTGAAAATTTGAGGATGTACTGGATTACCAAAACTATTATCCAGAGGGCTGAGGAGGGGTTGTTGAGGTGGTTCGGACATGTAGAGAGATGGAACAAAATAGAATGACTTCGAGAGTGTATAAATCTGTAGTGGAGGGAAGGCGGGTAGGGGTCGGCCTAGGAAAGGTTGGAGGGAGGGAGTAAAGGAGGTTTTGTGTGCGAGGGACTTGGACTTCCAGCAAGCATGAGTGAGCGTGTTAAATAGGAGGGAATGGAGACAAATGGTTTATAGGACTTGACGTGCTGTTATAGTGTGAGCAAGGTAACATTTAAGAAGGGATTCAGGGAAACCGGCAGGCCGGACTTGAGTCCTGGAGATGGGAAGTACAGTGTCTGCACTCTGAAGGAGGGGTGTTAATGTTGCAGTTTTATAACTGTAGTGTAAGCATGCCTCTGGCAAGACGGTGATGGAGTAAATGATGATGGAAGTTTTTCTTTTTCGGGCAACCCTGCCTTGGTGGGAGAGGGCTGATGTGTTAATCAAAAAAATATTAATAGTAAACTAACATATACAACATACAACTTAACCACTACGTAAAAATAAAATCACCAAACACCAGCACACCTTTACCAGTACACACATTAGCTCAATAGCAAACTGCTACTAGTGGTTAAGAAAAAAAAAAAACAGAGAGGCTCTTAGGCCTCTTAGCCTGCAGGCAAAACATTATTATCTTTACTCTCCACTACACAGGCACCTTCACACACTAGGGTCTTAACGGAAATATCAGGAGAGTAAATACAAAAATTATAAAAAACAACCTATGGCCTAAACTTACCCAAAAAGCTACCTTCATATTTACACAAACACGAAACCATGACGTCTTATAACGTCTTGCTCCTGCCGCCGCTCTTCTCGTACTACCACCTACACACCTCTACTGCTCCTGTTCTGTCTTGGCTACTCTTCAGGACTAATACGCGTCTGGTTTCAGAACAAAACCTGTAAATTGACATTATATATATGTAGTGTGTTTTTCAAACACATATTTTCTACAGTGCCCTGCGTAATAGGCTCTCGACAGGAAGGAGCGAAAAGCACCTAGACATAAACGTAATCCATGATGATGGATGGGATCAAGTTTAGAAATCGTTGCAGGAGAGGCTGCAGAATATATCTGGTCACCATAATCTAGTTTCGATAAAATTAGGGCTGAATAAAGTCGAAGGAGAGTTCAACGATCGTCCTCCAAGAAGATGAGAGTTAAGGAGGTTCAACCAGCTATGGTAAGTTACTTTCAGGGAGTTAATGTGAGGTTTCCAGGACAGCCGATGATCAAACAAAACACCGATAAATCTTATTGTACCACGTTCAGGGACCTGGGAACTATACAGGTATAACGGAGTATTAGAGACAACAGAATGTCTGAGGCGTTTCAGTACCAGAAAATTGAAACCCATGAGTAGTGGCCCAATGGGAAACACGGTCGATTGCATTTTGGAGAGAGGCCGCTACTAGGTGTACCTAGAGGGTATACCTGGAGTCTACCTGGAGGGTATTCAAGGGATCAAGGGCCCCCGTGGCTCGGTTCACGACCAGGCCCCCCCAGTGGATCAAAGCCTGATCTACCAGGCTGTTACTGCTAGCCGCAAGCAGTCCAACATATGAACCACAGCCCAGCTGATCCGGCACCGACTTTAAATATCTGTCCAGCTCCTTCATGAAGGCAGTCAGGGGTCTATTGGTAATTCCTCTTATGGCTGGTGTGTTTTCTCTTAGTCTACCAATGGCGCCCCTAATTTTCATTCGTAGTATTTTGCACCGTCTGCCCTGCCTGTCTTTTGCTTTCTTATGGAGTGATTTCTGGGTGCAGATTCGGGACCATTCCTTCTAGGATTTTCCAAGTGTAGATTATGATATATCTCTCTCGCCTGCGTTCCAATGAGTACAAGTCAAGTGTTTCCAAGCGTTTCCAGTAGTTAAGGTGTTTGACAGAACTTATATGTGCAGGAAAGGTTCTCTGAACATCTCCAGCTCTGCAATTTCACTTGCTTTGAATGGAGATGCTAATATACAACAGTATTCCAGCCTAGAGAGAACAAGTGATTTAAAAAGGATCATCATTAGCTTGGCATCTCTTGCTTTGAACGTTCTCATTATCCATCCTATCATTTTCTTCGCAGCTGTCATGGTCGCACTGTTGTGATCCTTGAAAGTGAGATCCTCAGACATTACCACTCCCAGGTCCCTCACATTATTTTTCGTTCTATCGTATGATAAGTGTTTGTAGTATACTCAGTTATATTTATTATCTTCTCCAGTTTTCCATAACGAAGTAGTTGGAATTTGTCTTCAATGAACATCATATTGTTTTCCGTTGCCCATTGGAAAACTTGGTTTATATCTTCTGTGAGGTTAACCGTGTCCTCAATAGATGACAGTCATGCAGATCCTAGTATCGTCTTTAAAGGATGTCTATGTCTGATATGAGGATGAGGAAGAGGATGGGGGTGAATACTGTGCCTTGAGGAACAGAGCTTTTCACGATGGCAGCTTCCGATTTAACTCTGTTTACCACTAAGTTGAAGATCCATCTCCCCACTTTGGCAGTTATCCCTTTAGCAACTATTTTGTACGCTATTACGCCATGATCGCACTTGTCAAAGGCTTTTGCAAAATCTGTTTATATTACATCTGCATTCTGTTTTTCTGGTGGCTAAAGCTCTCGCTTGTGGTTGTATAACAACTTTGGGTTAGACTTGGCTTTTGATGCACTGTCATTTCGTATTGCTGCTGGGCCTCTCTCCTTTTTCATGCATATTTGTTTCCGGCTCAACTCCTTGTTTACCCGAGTCCTCAGCCTTTTATTCTTTTTTTCCATGCTCACTTTCGCCTTCCCCTTTTTTATGTTACCACTTGGTACGAGCTTTCCCTCTGCCTTCCTTCACTTTCTGGTCTCGTATTCCATAATTTAATTAACTGGCTTTCCCTCTAGCTTTCTTTCTTTCGTGCATGAATTGCCTCATACCTGCATAGTCCCCTTTTTTGAGTTTGGTTTCTCCCTTCCTTCTTGTGCTGCTTGTCTCTCCACTATTATCTACTATGTATTCGAATCTCAGGGCCATGTGATCTCTAGTGCCGAGGGGCCTTTCATATGTAAAATCCCTATGTCCGAACTGTTCAAGGTGAATATAACATCCAGCCTTGCTGGTTCATTCTCTCGTCTCTGTCTGTCTGTCTGTCTTCGGTCTCTGTCTGTCTGTCTGTCTGTCTGTCTGTCTCTCTCTCTCTCTGGTTATGTCCCAAACATGTTGGTAAATTAAGTTTTCCAACACCGCCTCCACCATCTTAGACCTCCACATTTCTGTTCCCTCATGAAACTCCGGTTTCCCCAGTCAGTCTCCTTGTGGTTGAAAACCCCAATGATGAGTAACTTTACCCTACCCATGTGAGCCCTGCTGACACCTCGTTAGTGTGTCCACCATCGTTCTGTTGCTCTCATCATACTCTTGTCTTGGTCTGCTGTTCAGTGACGGTTTGTACATCATAGCTATCATCACTTTTGGTCCCCCGGTCTGAAGTGTTTCTACTATGTAGTCAACTGCTTCCCTTCTGCCCAGTCCTCCCATCTCAAAATTTCATTGATTTTTGATGAGCAGTGCGACACCTCTCCATCTGTTTCCCATCTCTATCTTCAGGATCTGATATCCAATCAGGAAGATCGCATCTGTTATCACCCCCATGAACTTTGTCCCCTAAGTGCTATAATGTTCAGGAATTGTTCAATGATTAGCTCTTGCCACTCCTCACTCTTATTTTTTATTCCATTTGCGTTTGTGTACCATACCTTTAGCTTCCTATCAAGAACTGTATTCTGGGGATGGGGTGGAGGGCTTGGTGCAGGTTGAGGGTGTGGAAGGTTGGTGGGATATTATGGGAGACTTGTGATGGAGGTAATAGTGCTTGGGGTGGGGTACTGCGAGTGTGGGGTATTGTGTTTGGTTGATGTGGGGTGGTATGGGTTAAGGGAGTTTTGTGGGCGTTTCTGTGGCAGTTGTGTTTGTTTATCCCTTTGTGGCTGTGGTTCCCTGTCTTTCGATGCCTGCCCAGTCTCCTCTTCTGTCTCCTGGCATCTTCTTACTCTCTCTCTCTCTCTCTCTCTCTCTCTCTCTCTCTCTCTCTCTCTCTCTCTCTCTCTCTCTCTCTCTCTCCCTACGTTGTTCTCATTCTTTTCATGTCCTGTCACGATCGAGGAACACTCGCTGGTATTTTGGGAGTTTTTAACAATGGTCTCTGCTGCAGGATCTTGTTTCTGTCTTGAATGCTAAATTGAATTGACTGGGCGTTTTTTCCTCAAATATCACCCAAGTCTCTCAAAATTTGTCAGCTGGGTCATGTCCTTCTCTTCTGTTATTGTAATGATGCTCTCAATCTCCTTAATATCCCCCTGTCTTCTTTCGTCATACATACATCCTCCCTTCTGCCTCATGAAGCCCATGAATAATTTATGACCTCTCCCTTTCCTCTACCAATTTCTTTCCCCTCCATATCTCTTGATCCGATTTAAGCATCTTGTTTGTGTGAGTGTGTACCCACTTTCCTATCTCTTCCTTCTGCTGGAACTGTTTTTCCTTTCAACTACTACTACTACTACTACTACTACTACTACTACTACTAAAAGCAGGTGGTGGCAGCATTCATTTCGGACTGAGAGAAACGAACCTCTTTCAACTTTCTCTTCTCTTATTAATTATATTTTATATTTTTTTTACCTTTTTTGAGTTCTTTTAGCACATCCTAAAGTTCTGATTTTGGTAGTATAGACAGTATATGCTCATTCCCATGTTAACCTTCAATTTCTTTCTTTTTCATGTCATCCCAAATTCGTCCATCAGCCTTTGCAACTTTTCTTTACAATCTCCCAATAACACAGTGTCATTGGCAATCAGCAACTGTGACAACTTCCACTTTGTATTAAATTTATATATTTTAATCCCACACCTCTCCCCAACACCCGACCATTCACTTCTTTCACAAACCCGTCCATAAATATATTAAACAACCATGGTGACATCACGCATCCCTGTCTTAGACCTACATTTTACTGGAAAAAAATCTCCCTCTCTTCTTCATATCATAACCTGAGCCTCACTGTCCTCATAAAATCTCTTAAGGTGATGATATATTTATACTGTGTGTTGAAATATGATTATTTTCTTAAAATAGGTTTTCATAAATTTCTTTGAGGATTAGACATTGCGTTTGCAAACCCTGTGTTGGCCACCAAGTTAGTGTTTCTTTTAGTTTACGAGGGATTTTGGCCCTAGGCTGGGTTTTGTTTTAATATATTTTTAGTAAGGCCAATTTGTTTTGCCCCTAGACAACTGTTTAACCCCTGGAAGACACATGACTTCGTAACAGACGCCATCGCCAGTTTCAAACCTCTGATGAGATATACCCAGTCCCTTGCTCGATTGTGGCATAATATAAGTGAGTGAAACATCCAGAGATCTCCACACACGCTTTTCTGAAACCAGAAGAACAGACAACTTGAAGAACGTCTGTGTTTTACACAGAAACTCCCACAACATTTAATGCTGAGGACGCACGACCTATCGCAAAGAAGGAAGAGAGACAATGCTGCGGTATCTTAGACTCAACAGTTTCAACAAGAACGTCGGCTTTACAACAATGGTGACCTTATTGCCTTATCGTTATCTCACATAGCAACAAGTTATAGCTTGGATGGGCTCTGCAGTATGCTTACGGTGGCCCGTGGCCTGGTAGCAAAAGCTCTCGCTTCACAAACTGAGGGTCCAGGTTCGATTCCCGGCAAGGGTGAAAACATTGGGTGTGTTTCCTTACACCGGTTGTCCATGTTCACCCATCATCAAAAATGGGTACCTGTGGGTGTTACTCGACTGGTGTGGGTCGCATCCTGGGACAAAATTGACCTAATTTGGACGAAATGCTCTGTATATTATTATTATTATTATTATTATTATTATTATTATTATTATTATTATTATTATTATTAATTATTATTATAATCAAAGAAAGCGCTAAACTGACAAGGGTCATACATCGCTGCAGGGCAGAAAATAGTGCTTGGGCTATAAACAGCTAGGTGGAGAAGGGATCAGAGGTGAGGGGAGGGAAGGGCTGTAAGGGACGCTAAGGGCCATGTGTCAAAGTTCGTAAAGTAAAGCAGTTGCTGACAAAAAATTAAAAAGTGATTGTAAGTCAAAGGCAGGACCGTCTGCAAGAAGGGAAGATAAGGTAAGAGTGGCAGGGCGGCGGCATTGGAGGTAAATCCTGCGAACTCGTTGGTAAACCGGACACTCTAAAAGAAAGTGAAGAACCGAAATAGGGACCCGACAAACCTCACAGAGAGGAATAGGGTGTCGTTCCATGAGATACCCATGGGTAAGGCGAGTATTGCTAATGCGGAGACGGAAGAGCACAGTCTGACAAGTACGGCAACGGTGGTAAGAAGATGGACACAAACATAAAAGCGGTTTAATAGAGTGCAATTTGTTATGGTGCATATCTGACCACCGTTGACTGGAAAATAATCTCTGAACGGAATGCCTCCATAGGAAACCGGAAGATCATGTACTGCTGAGCGCGCAGCAGCATCCACTTATTCATTGCCCTGCACATCGTGTCCAGGGACCCAACAGAAAACGATGTCTTTGTTTTTGCTAGCCACACTGCGCAACCATAGTTGAACACGAAGTACTAATGGATGAGGGGAATCAAATTGTTTAATGGCTTGTAAAGCAATGAGGGAATCTGAAATGATCACAACATATATGTAATACGGAGAAGCACTATGAGGATGGCATACACTCGGCATTAAAAATACTAGCCGACTCTAACAATGACCTCGGACAACATCGTCAGGGAACACCGCCGCGAACCCAACACCGTCAAAAGATTTAGAACCATCTGTATAAACAGCAACGGCATGAGCATGCGACTGGAAGTGATCAAGAAAAAAAGAGCGAGAAGCAGTCATAGGTAAGAGAGCTTTGGCGCACGGAGAGAACAGACACGAACCATCGGAACCTTCCAAGGGGAAAGGGGACAGGCAGACGCTAAATGAACATACAAGGGAGGCAACTGGAGTGAAGACGAAGAGAAAATGGTCGGAGTAAGCAGGGGCGTCGAACAAATAATGGGCTTCTACTAACGTCTGAGACCAACCTATACGTAGACGGAACACGAAGGTCATGAGCGCGGACAAAGTAACGAAGACAATGAGCATCACGACGATCGGCTAAGGAAGGAACATTCGCCTCAGCATAGAAGCTTTTAACAGGAGATGAACAAAAGGCACCAAGGTATAAATGTAGACCTTGATGATGAAGGGGAGCTAACTTAGAAAGAGTGGTAGGAGAAGCTGCAGAACAGACTTAGTCGCCATAATCCAGCTTGGACAACACCAGGGTGGAATTCAAATGTAGGAGAGTCCGGCGATCTGCTTTCCATGAACGATCCGCAAGAATTTTAAAGAGATTCAGTACACCATGAGCAATCTGCCTTCAAAGAGGAAATGTGAGGTTTCCATGTCAACCGGCGATCGAAGAGAAGACCAAGAAACTTGGCCATATCACATTCTGGAATACGTGAGCCGTGTAAATACAATGAAATATCAGGGACAAGAGGACGTCTAGTGAAGGTAATGAAATGCGTTTTCGTACTAGAAAATTTAAATCCATGAGAAGTGGCTCAATGGGAAACTCGGTCAATCGCAACCTGAATGGAGGCCGCTACCAGGCCACAGTCAGCGCCTGCGTAAGCTATAGCGAAGTCATCCACATAAAGTGACGACCAAATATGCGATGGATGAATGGAAGGCAGGTCATTTATAACCAAGAGAAAAAGGGTAGTGCTAAGGATACAACCTTGTGGGACTCCCTCGGCCTGAACAAAGTCTGATGAAAGTGAGGCGCCAACACGGACACGAAAATGTCTGTCAGTTAAGAAAGCAGTAAGGAAAGTTGGTAGATTACCGCGGAAGCCTAAGGAGTGGGCTTGTGCTAAAGTGTTATACCTCCAAGTGGTGTCATATGCCTTCTCAAGATCAAAAAAGACTGCTAGGATGGAGTGTTTGTTAGCAAAGGCATTTCGCAAGGGGTCCAAAGTAGAGAGGACTTTTCGAAAGCCATATTGGAGAGGAGGAAGACTATTGTGAGACTCCAAATACCATATCAGAAGTCCATTCACCAATCGTTCCATCACCTTGTAGACTACACTGGTCAGAGCAATGGGACGATAGTGAGAGGTATCAAGACCCGAGGTGCCTGATTTGCGAAACGGTAGTACAATGGCAGATTTCCATTGTTGAGGGAGAACCCCTCGTGTCGAAATAAGATTGAAAAGACGCAAAAGGACTGTAAGGGCTGTAGAATGAAGATGTTGCAGCATTCTGATATGAATATCATCAGGCCCAGCTGCCGATGACTGGCAAGCGGAAAGCGTGGACTCTAGCTCTAGGAGAGTGAAAGGTACGGCTCTATTCCATTAGAAGAGAAATCCAAGGGCAATTGCTCCTAGGTAGACTTAGGCGCGAGAAATGAGGGACAAAGGTGAAGCCCTTTTGAGACACGGACAAGATAGTTCTCAATTTTCGTGACAACTTCAAGAGGTTCCGCAACACTAACACCAGAAACCCGCAAAACGGGAACTGGGTGCGGAGTGTACTTGCCACACAACTTCCGTTCTTTCTTCCAAACCGCACATATAGGGGAAGCCGAGGTAATGGTAGACACGTAGTCTTGCCAACAAGTGCGTTGAGCGTTGCGTTCGACGCGGCGAGCGACTGCCCTTGCCGCTTAAAATCCAAAAGACGATCTGAGGTCCGATTATATCGATAACGGCCCCACGCACTGCACGGGCACACGCACTGCACGGGCACACGCACTGCACGGGCACACACAGGACACACCAAGGAACGCATGTCTGAGAATGCAGAAAGGAAGGGGGTAGCGGGAACTATACACCCACCCTAACTAAACAAGCATACTGCCCAACAAACTACCACCACCATTCATTCATACTGCCACCACTCCTATCTAATGAATTTTCCCTCACAACCCACTGTATGCATATTGGAGCAAAATACAGTGTCCTCGGCCACTCTAAACTGTCGATAAAAACAACATTACTTCTGGCACTTAACAAATAAATCAATAATC
This sequence comes from Cherax destructor, assembly GCA_009830355.1. NCBI lineage: Eukaryota > Metazoa > Arthropoda > Malacostraca > Decapoda > Parastacidae > Cherax > Cherax destructor. Next base: position 51,718 of record WNWK01004533.1, on the reverse strand, counting down.
TTGCTCATTATATTTATGGTCTGTTATGTCGTAAGCTTGACACACGACCGACGCAGATGATCAACACACCGCCACACAGAGAGCCACGTGTTCACTACCACCATCAACACCAAGCGAGAAAGATGTTTATCAAAGCAAACACGTGTTCACCAAGTGAGCCAGAAGCCACCAAGTGAACTAGAAGCCACCGAGTGAGCAAGAAGCCACCAAGTGAACTAGAAGCCACCAAGTGAGCCAAGAAGCCACCAAGTGAGCCAGAAGCCACCAAGTGAACTAGAAGCCACCAAGTGAGCAAGAAGCCACCAAGTGAACTAGAAGCCACCAAGAGAAGCCACAAGACAAAGCCACCAGTGAGCAAAGAAGCCACCAAGTGAACTAGAAGCCACCAAGTGAGCAAGAAGCCACCAAGTGAACTAGAAGCCACCAAGTGAACTAGAAGCCACCAAGTGAGCAGAAGCCACCAAGTGAGCAAGAAGCCACCAAGTGAACTAGAAGCCACCAAGTGAGCAAGAAGCCACCAAGTGAACTAGAAGCCACCAAGTGAACAGAAGCCACCAAGTGAGCCAGAAGCCACCAAGTGAGCCAGAAGCCACCAAGTGAGCAAGAAGCCACCAAGTGAACTAGAAGCCACCAAGTGAGCAAGAAGCCACCAAGTGAACTAGAAGCCACCAAGTGAGCCAGAAGCCACCAAGTGAAAGAAGCCACCAAGTGAGCAGAAGCCACCAAGTGAACTAGAAGCCACCAAGTGAGCAAGAAGCCACCAAGTGAACTAGAAGCCACCAAGTGAGCAAGAAGCCACCAAGTGAACTAGAAGCCACCAAGTGAGCAAGAAGCCACCAAGTGAGCAAGAAGCCACCAAGTGAGCAAGAAGCCACCAAGTGAACTAGAAGCCACCAAGTGAACTAGAAGCCACCAAGTGAGCCAGAAGCCACCAAGTGAGCCAGAAGCCACCAAGTGAGCAAGAAGCCACCAAGTGAGCAAGAAGCCACCAAGTGAACTAGAAGCCACCAAGTGAGCAAGAAGCCACCAAGTGAACTAGAAGCCATCAAATGAGCCAGAAGCCACCAAGTGAGGAAGAAGCCACTAAGTGAGCAAGAAGCCACCAAGTGAACTAGAAGCCACCAAGTGAGCAAGAAGCCACCAAGTGAACTAGAAGCCACCAAGTGAGCAAGAAGCCACCAAGTGAACTAGAAGCCACCAAGTGAGCAAGAAGCCACCAAGTGAGCAAGAAGCCACCAAGTGAGCAAGAAGCCACCAAGTGAACTAGAAGCCACCAAGTGAGCAAGAAGCCACCAAGTGAACTAGAAGCCACCAAGTGAACTAGAAGCCACCAAGTGAGCAAGAAGCCACCAAGTGAACTAGAAGCCACCAAGTGAGCAAGAAGCCACCAAGTGAGCCAGAAGCCACCAAGTGAACTAGAAGCCATCAAATGAGCCAGAAGCCACCAGGTGAGGCAGGTGTCCTCAAATTGAGTCAAGTGTCCTACTAGTGAGCCATATGTCTAGCAAGTGAGCAAAGTGTCAGCCAAATTTAGTGAGAGTAAATCAAATAAATAAGCAGTCCACCAAGTGTAGCAATAATCGAGCCTCGTGGTCACGAAAATAGTTAGGTCACCTCCAACATTAACACTACTACAGTTCAAAATTTGTACAACAATAGTTTGCAGTCCCTAGCATGAGCTCGGGGGTTTCTGCATTGGTGCGCTTGCTGCGGGTGTGGGCGTGGGTGGTCAGGCTCCTGGGAGGATTTCCCTTCTGCTGGGACCACACACAAACCTGAGGACTCAGGCCACCACCACCACACCTTCAACAAACTCCCACATGCGACACTTCAGATTCCACAGATAAGAGCTCTCCTGCCAAATCACCATATTCATAATCAAACAAGACACAATATCATACAATATCATTGCTCAGAGTGTGGCACCTTATTTCCGGGTCTACGTCGTACCACGGCTCTCACACTATGGTCATACTGCATGGCCATCACTTTCATGCAAATTTTGACCATTAATGCTCTTTCTCGTGCTTTATCATATGAAGAGAATTATTAATCAGTTTTTCTGACACCGCGTCTACCATGTATGCTATACATAAGGTGGTAGATATTTTGACAACCACAATCTTGTGTGTCCACCTGGTGATGAAGGGAGGTGCTCTTGCTTCACTCCTTGCTCACCTCAACCAGGTTACTCCTCTCCACCTCACAAGGCGATGGATCGTAAGAGAAGATAAACCTTTCATTATAATGTTTTTGATCATAATTATCTTTTCAATTTTATGTACAAGATACCATTATTTAATAGTAGCTAATACTCCTAATTCTCCAGAGGGTTTCTTCGTCATTATTTCTCAAATGATGTCTCATATTTTCATTATGTTACTCATACCTGCTCACACCATTGGATTTTATCTCTTGGTTCGTCTACTGTTAACTTTGCTTGAGGATCTGCAGCATAGTCTCGAGACTGTATATAAGTCTCCTCAAAGTGAACAACAACAAGATATTCCTGGTACGAACGTAAATCATAATGGTGCGTTTAAGGAAGAAAATATTGAGGGAAATTACAAAGCAGCAGCTCGGGCGGCGTGTTGGCATTTGTTGCAGCTCCGTCAGTGTCAGATACTCCTCAATAACTACTTCTCAACACCCATCTTGACCCTGACCTCGCGCAGCATCGCCTTTGGGATTACGTACTTCTACGTTGGCGCCTTAACGCACAGAATTACTTTCGAGAGCGCAGTGTTTGTCACGTACGATCTGTTTCAAATCACAGTCTTCTCCTCGACACCAGACCTCATTACTACTCAGGTTAGAAATATTATATTAGTGACCTTCTTGTGAGATATCTCCAGGGCAAAACTTCATCCCTATAGTCAATATGCACTGATAGTCTTACACTGCACCAGATCTATATCTCTTTGTTTAACAATTTCGTTGTTGCATTATATATTCGGTGTAAAGTTATACTCTCTTATCTTTGCAACATATTTATTTTATGTAAATCTAATTCGTTTCCCTCTTTATCATTCATTATTCAATATTAATAACTTATTTACTTTTTTCTTTGTCACTTATTTGAGGGTCCTTTTATTCTTTTAATTTATTAAAGTGTCGTGCCTTATTCCCCACTTCAGACCGACCAGGCACTTGTCGTCCCTCACATATCACCTTCCTTCTCAGTCAAACCTCCATTAACCTCACCAGACACTTCACAACACTTCCTTCTTAATAATTCTTCACGATGCAAGTCTCAGCTATGGTGTTATTTGTATGAAGATTTAATTAGTTGTGAAGTATAAATAATTAAAAATAAGAGCCCTTTCACAGGTGCTAAAGTGAAATGAATGAATTAAATAATGTTTAAAGGAGATTCAAATGAAAGCCCTGAATGTATTTAGGTAAATTAGATTTAGACATTGCCATTAAAGCGGCTAGTGTGCACCGCCATATCCATCCTGTGGACGGTAGCGTAAGAGCACTTGGATACACAAAAGTTCTAAGAACTAGGTTCAAAAAGGTTTACAGGAGTACAAGTGGATTTAAATCTACATTTCACTCACTTGTTGCTAGCAAATTTAGAAAATATGATTAATATGTCTGGTATCTTATTTTCATTAATAAGATATCTTGATATATTACATTAGTTATTATTCTGTCGAGCTGAGAGTTTCAAGAGAGCTATTCACTATATCCCATAACTCATCTCCTGTACGTCAATGAATACAACAAGAGTCAGAGGAGTTGCTACTTAACCTCTCTCAATAGATGTAGGAGCTGAAAGTAACCCTCCCATAAGGTCCACTAGCTATAGATCAATAGCTTTAAGTGGCTTAGAAGACTTAGCATGACATACTCAAGTAACATTGCACCTGTAGTTTAACATACTCAAATCGTCCAGTAGCTGCAGATAAACACTTTTAAGCGATAAAAGAGCTGTAGATCAACACACTCAAACGCCCCAGGAACTGTAACCCAACCCAACCAAATACTGTCAAAATACGACGTTAGTCAGACAAAATTAGAAAATAAATTTCCTAAAGTTTCAAGAAAACATTCACTACAATACTTTCGGGGGTGGATATACAGATTTTGCATGAAGCTTTATAAATAAGCACCTACGAAAAATAACGAAAAGCCAAATATTTCATTAAGTAATATATACGAATATTGATAATTTGAAGCTGATATAAGGAGATATTATTAAATTATTGCATAGCAACCAATATCTCAATCTTGTAAATATAACTGGAAGATTATCATCTGTGTGTTGTTAAATCAATCCAAACTTTATACTGAGTATGATCCACAACTGTCATGATTTTTAGTCACTCAAACGAGCAATTCTCAATGAATCACAAAAACCAATATCTTTGTTATAAAACTGATAGATTAGAACTTGGGCAGCTCAGTAACAAAACAAATAGGTTCTGAAACATTTAAACCAACTAGAAGTTTTCTCCACTTATTGAAAAGAAACAAATAATATTTCATTGATGCTAAAAATTAGAAAATTGACTCCTACACATCTTAAAACTATAATAAACTTTTCCTTGGTTTAGATGCATCAAGGTCGTAAAGATCAAGCTTGTCAGAAGAGTTATGCTGAAAAACACAGAATTAAATGTCACAATTTATGACATCGATACCTACATCACATTTTGTCTATCAAATTGGGAAATAAGAACTTACTCATACCAATAAAAATCCAATCTTTACACCAAATAAAATTCAAATGGATCTGAAATAGATAAGAAGAGCCACTCTGAAGTGTTCACATAGTCACTTTGGATGAAAGAAAAAACTTCCACAATCCTAATTAATATGTCTCGAGGTACAAATAAAAAATGGACGATGATTATTATTTGTCAATATAAAGATACATTAATCGTAAAGAATATCCAGGAAAATTCATTCTTTTTCTAGGAATCAAGAGCGTGATTGCACACCTACCTAATAATACTATCAGATTTGTGGTTGTTGAAGACCAGGATCACATCCTGACCAGCACCTTAACTGCCTGGTGCCAAGTTTAATTTCATTTTACCTTATCGGCCTTATCATATTTTTTTATTTTGAGCTGTGTATGAAGCCTTCCTCCACCACTTCTTTGTCTAGGTTATTTTGCCTCTTGATGCTGAAGAAGTACTTCCCAACATCTCTGTTTCTTATCTACGTCTGTCCACCCTCATTAAGACCCGGTGGTCTGGTGGCTAGAGCTCTCGCTTCACACACGGAGGGCCCGGGTTCGATTCCCGGCGGGTGGAAACATTTCGACGTGTTTCCTTACACCTGTTGTCATGTTCACCTAGCAGCAAATAGGTACCTGGGTTGTTAGTCGACTGATGTGGGTCGCATCCTGGGGGACAAGATTAAGGACCCCAATGGAAATAAGACAGACAGTCCTCGATGACGCACTGACTTTCTTGGGTTATCCTGGGTGGCTAACCCTCCGGGGTTAAAAATCCGAAGAAATCTTATCTTATCTTATCTTATGGAGGCCTTGTGTCGTGTGTAGCTGGTACTGAGGTATTGTATTGTGAAGGGAAGAGTGGTATTTTAAGGAGAGTTGCTGAAGTCTGGATACAATGTGTCTCATGAGCGGGAATTACTTGAGGCTGAGATTCCGCGTTACTTATTGCATCTCTTGTTTCTTTTTCTTGAGGTTTTCATTGTATTACTTCCACTACTGTTGTTTCTCCTTTACCACATTATCCTCATCCAGCTTCAAATGTAACCTTCAAAAACACTTTTTTTTATGTCATAATCCCATCTGCGATGTTTCTGACAAGAATGTCTGTTTTATTGGGTATTAGTTGTCATTAGCCTACCTTTCGATTCTTTGAAAATATGGCATTAGTTGTAACTCAGTCTCTTATTCTATTCATTCAATGATGATCTTGATCTCTCCTTCCTCTTGTTTCTTTCTTGAAAATCCTGTCATTGTTTTTTCCAACACATGGTCTTGTTTACTGCATAACTTTATCAGCTGTTTCTTTCCTCATATCCTGTACTTCCTGGTCTGGGTGTGAATCTCTACAAAAGTTTTTACTTTCATTCCTCTTCCTGATATTTTTCCTCCTTCTGATATCTCCTTCATTGTCGTGTCTTTCACTCTCTTCTTCATTCTCCAGCTCAGCTCCATTTCTCATTATCTCTTCCAGTCTTGGCTCTTCAGCCACAATTATCCATCTTTGCTGTTCCTTGCTTCTCTCTGCCCATGATTTCTTTAACCTTTAATAATTTTCTTTGCAGGTATCATTTAGCTTCTCATCTCTGTCGTTCTTCTACCTGAACTGGTGAATGATAAACCGTTAGTCATTACCTTTGATCGATGTTGTTATCATTAAATTCAACACAGATCAGGTGTATGAATACCAGTCAGTGTGAAGAACTAGTGTTCTAGGACCAGAGGTGGTGCGTTTTTGTATACAGATGCACACTTATTCGTAATTACCTATTTTTGTGGTTGTAGGGCTTAAGTCCCAACTCCTGGTCCCGCCTCTTAACTTGCTGCTTCTCAGTGTTACTAACATTATGCGTCCTGTCATGACTATTCTTAAAACTATGCATGAATCCTACCTTCACGAATTATTCGTCAGGTCATTTAACTTACTGTTTGTCTAATTTGACTTGGAAACATATTTGACGCCTAAATATTTAACAAACATGGAAATGGTTTAAAATTTGTTTTGTCCATTTGAGGATTTTTTTTCTAACTTGCTAAAAAATATATATAATTATTTGTATTATGAAATAAAACTTTGCGTTTATATTTTTTTCTACGTAATTTCTCAAACAAAATACTGATCAATGAATCATGCAGAAATTTTATTATTCCCCCTTAAGTCTTGTCACAATTAACATGTTTCATTCTATAAATTTAAAATGAACTTTTATTATTAGTTAAACCCAACCCATCATATTTTGTAATCATCTTATGTCCTCCTTTCTCACCAATATGTGAAGAGTAGTTTGCAGTTTACCACTGGGCCAACAAGGACTGTAGGAACTGACAGATTATTGTAATAATATTGGGTGTCGTATTTTCCTCTGCTTCTTGATGGTATTTAGGTACAATTGACAAATCATTTTGTAGACTCTCAATATTTCCTTCACAGCTGCAGAGACTGCGGTTTTCGGTGTCCAAGTTGAGACTGTCAGCGTCACAACCCGTCCTGGAGAAACAGGTGTGTACAGGTGTTATAAATTGTGTACAATTTGGAACTACTTATACTCAGGCGACATTTTTCTAAAAACAAGATACCATACCATAGTACTATATCACATAAGTGTTATACAGTTATAAGTACATACGCAGAGAGCATGCATAGTTCCTTTGTATAAATCCAAAGGGGACAAAGGAGAGTGTAAAAATTACAGGGGAATAAGTCTGTTGAGTATACCTGGTAAAGTGTATGGTAGAGTTATTATTGAAAGAATTAGGAGTAAGACGGAGAGCAGGATAGCAGATAAACAAGGAGGCTTTAGGAAGGTAGGGGGTGTGTAGACCAAGTGTTTACAGTGAAACATATAGGTGAACAGTATTTAGATAAGGGTAAAGAGGTTTTTTGTGGCATTTATGAATTTGGAAAGGTGTATGATAGGGTGGATAGGGGGCAATGTGGCAGATGTTGCAGGTGTATGGAATAGGAGGTAGGTTACTGAAAGCAGTGAAGAGTTTTTACGAGGATAGTGAGGCTCAGATTAGAGTATGTAGGAGAGAGGGAGATTATTTTCTAGTAAAAGTGGGCCTTAGACAAGGATGTGTGATGTCACCGTGGTTGTTCAATATATTTATAGATGGGGTTGTAAGAGAAGTGAATGAGCGGGTTTTGGCAAGAGGTGAGGGGTTAAAAGATAAAGAATCTAATACAAAGTGGGAGTTGTAACAGTTGCTCTTTGCTGATGACACTGTGCTTTTCGGAGACTCTGAAGAGAAGTTGCAGAGGTTGGTGGATGAGTATGGTAGGGTATGTAAAAGAAGAAAATTAAAAGTGAATATAGGAAAGAGTAAGGTGAGTAGGATAACAAAACGATTAGGTGATGGAAGATTGGATATCAGATTGGAGGGAGAGAGTATGGAGGAGGTGAATGTATTCAGATATTTAGGAGTGGACATGTCAGCAGATGGGTCTGTGAAGGATGAGGTGAATCATAGAATTGATGAGGGTAAAAGGGTGAGTGGTGCACTTTGGAGTCTGTGGAAACAAAGAACTTTGTTCATGGAAGTAAGGATGAGAATGTATGAGAGTATAGTTATACCAACACTCTTATATGGGTGTGAAACATGGTGATGAATGTTGCAACAAGTAGAAGGCTGGAGGCAGTGGAGATGTCATGTCTGAGGGCAATGTGTGGTGTGAATATAATGCAGAGAATTCGTAATTTGGAAATTAGAAGGGCTGAGGAGGGGTTGTTGAGGTGGTTTGGACATGTAGAGAGAATGGAACCAAATAGAATGACTTCAAGAGTGTATAAATCTGTAGTGGAGGGAAGGCCTAGGAAAGGTTGGAGGGAGGGGGTAAAGGAGGTTTTGTGTACGAGTGGCTTGGACTTCCAGCAAGCATGTGTGAGCGTATTTGATAGGAATGAATGGAGACAAATGGTTTTTAATACTTGACGTGCTGTTGGAGTGTGAGCAAAGTAACATTTATGAAGGGATTCAGGGAAACTGGCAGGCCGGACTCGAGTCCTGGAGATGGGAAGTACAGTGTCTGCACTCTGAAGGAGGGGTGTTAATGTTGCAGTTTTATAACTGTAGTGTAAAGCACCCTCTGGCAAGACAGTGATGGAGTGAATGATGATGAAAGTTTTACTTTTTCGGGCCACCCTGCCTTGGTGGGAACCAGCCAGTGTTGTGGAGAAATTTCTCCAGGAGAGGGAGTATCAACCCCTTCAGCCCTCTCAGAGAGGGCAGTGACGTCTTGTTTGCTTCCGAGTCAAATTGGACACAGATGTACCAGTCTAGACGCGCCACTTCCTTTCTCAATGAACTGGAATAAAATGCAGTTTGTACCCACGTTCCGTGAATAGTGCTATGAAACCCCAATTTTTTATCAATTTAATCTCTACAAACCCTAGTATTCTTTTCAATTTGTCAATCTGACAGCAGTAAATTGTCAAATTTGCTCAAACACTACTTATACCTTGCATTTCCTTTTTTTTTTTTTTTTTTTTATCCACTTAATTATCTTATTAGTCTATTAATTTAGAGCTATACTTTTATTAAACTACTTTTTACTGTACTGTGCTGTGCAGTATTTACCTTATTACTTCCTTATTTATGCCAATTTTAAACATTTTTAACCCATACATTTTTTTTATTAATTGACTGTTATTACAATTTAAATTCTTATTTATCTATTCTTATAGTTGTATTTTACTTTAATTTGTTTTTTGTTTTTTAATATCATTTATTGTCAAATATTCTCATATACAATTTATATTACATTTCCAAATTTCTAAATTATTATCTATTTACACAACTTTATTTTATTTTGCTTTTTTAAAATCTATCATTGTCATTTTATTTTTACATTTTATAAATTATGTCATTGCCAAATATTCCCAGTTATAGTTTATAAATAGTCTTAGAATATTATTAGAATATTATTAGAATTATTAGAATATTATTTCAATCCACTTATTGTGATATCTGCTATTACCAAATACTCCTATTTACACTTTACTATCTTATATACATAGCAGTGCAAAACCTCACATAGTCTTTAAATTAGAATTGTGCAAATATTATTCTACTACATATTTTAAACATCAACTGTTATCTTTAGTGCAATCACAATTCATAGTCTGGTGCTACATTATTTTATAATTTTATCACAATAGCTTATATCTAGTTAATACTCTAATTCATTCTAGCTTAATACATAGTAAACGCGAATTTCATTATGTTTATAGGTTTCTACAGTCTACTTGAGTGCATTATCTATACACTTGTCCAAGCATCACCCCTATTACATAAATCAGTACTAGAACTCAACACACTATACATGATACAAAGACTTACCTTCAAACCTAATGATTAATGATCACGTCGACCCAGATATAAACCTATATAATCTAACTCCCAATCAAAACTTAATGGAAAGTAACTGCCTCTATTACACAGCATCACAATTCAGCACTGTCCTAAATACTGCTAAAAATATTACAATTCTTAATTACAATATCAGCTTCCTAAGCAAATACTATGATGACCTCCTGGCACTCCTTGATACCCTAAAGACAACCTTCTCCTGAATTATTCTTACTGAAACCTGGCTTAAGCAGGCCACAATAGATATCTACTCAATACCAGGATACACTGCAATCCACAACTGCAGACCAAACCAAATTGGGGGTGGTATTGCAATCTATTACTCCAATGAACTATCTCGTTATAACACTACCTGCTTTAACGATGAATGCGGAGAATATATATCTTTGCAAATTTTACTGTAAAAAACCTTAAGACTCCTATAACAATCGGTGCCATTTATCGGATGCCTCATACTAATATAACAAATTTTAGCGATAAATTAAGGACACTAATATCACATAACCAAATGAACAAGCAACACCTTCTCATAGCTGGAGACTTCAACATTAACCTAGGCCTCACAGATGACCAGCCAGTAACTGACTTCATCAACAATATGAACAACACACTTCTCATACCAACTATTACTAAACCAACCAGGCTGACTGAGACAAGTGCAACCATAATTGACCATATATGGACTAATATACTAGCCCCCCTTAAATCAGGGATAATTACAGACAGCACTAGAGGCCACTACCCCACCTTCCTCTTAACAAACATTAATAAACCACCACTGGAATACAACAAAGTTTACTTTAGACTTCATGACGAGGCCTCCATAAGTAACTTCACAGCAGAGCTAGGGTTGGTTGACTGGCCTACTGAATTCTACAATGCCACTGCTATCGATGATTGGACAGACATATTTCTTAAAAAAATACTTAGACTATACAACAAACATTGTCCCATAAAAATGAAACAGATTACGAACAAACGGATAGTTTGCCCATAGCTAACTAACAGCATACTAAGATCCATTGATAAGAAACATCAATATGAAAAGCAATATAGACAGGGCCTAATACACAAAAATACTATTAAACACTATGCATCAGTTCTCACCAAACTAATAAGAAAGGCCAAGCAATTGTACTATTCCAGCAGATTCACCAAAAAAAGAAGATATATAAAAAAGACCTGGGAAACACTCTCTCAGATTCTGGGCCACAAACTGAAAAAAACTAGGGATATTGTTCTGACTAAACCAAATGAAACACAACTACAGTCTATTGATACAGTTAACAAGTTAAATGACTTTTTCTCAACCATAGGATCAAATCTCACCAGTAAAATCCCAGGTACCAATGACCAAGCAAGTGGTTACTTAGATGGAAATTTCCCAACCTCCTTCTATTTTGCACCTACCGAACCCACTGAAGTCACCATGATTATGAAGTCACTTAAGAATAAATCAGGGAATCTGTCTCAAGTCCCACCATTATTATACAAGCGAGCGGCTCATGTCCTTTCGCCTGATATTTCACTACTTTTTAACAATTCACTAGAAACTAGCACTTTCCCGACACCCCTCAAGACAGCAAGGGTTACACCAATTCACAAAGGTGGTGACCCCACAGATGTAAATAACTACAGACCAATCTCGAACTTACCGTTGTTATGCAAAATTTTTGAGAAACTCTTGCACAAGAGATTATATTTGTTTATTACAGTACAAAGCATACTCAACCCCTGCCAATTTGGCTTTAGAAAAAACAAAAGCACAAACAATGCAATTTTTTTTTTATATTTTATTTAAGAAACATACAGGAGTACAAACATGAAATCAGAAACACAGCAAATATGTAATGCCTTTTGACATTCCTACTAACAATATATAACACCTCATTCTTCGTACAATTATATACCATGTACTTATATAACAAGATACCATATATAAAATATACATAAATCACTATGTAACAGACAAAATACAAGTGACCATTGACATTTTCTACACCATTACAGACTATAGAAATTAAGTAAAATCAAAACTAACCCAACACCCTCTACCCCCTCCTTAGTTATTCTTTTTAATATTTCATTGAAATGACAAACAAGAGCCTATGAACATTATACAGATCATAAACATACAACTAAAAAAAACCTCATGGCTGGGGTACTGTCGACTGATACATGATTATACAATAAGAATTGTCCAACAAGGACCTACATAGAAAAAAAAATTGTATTGCCTACTTATTTAAACTTGTGACCCGAATAAGATTACTATAAGAATATGCTAAAAACGTCAGTGAGACTTATTTCCACAACCCCGGAAACCACGGTACCACAAAGGGCAAAACAACAAGCCCTTTAAACATGAGGCCTAAGAGCCACCCACGCATTCCACAAGATTACAATTTACCATGTCCCATATATATGACAAGTTACAATACCTCTTCAAAGATAAAAATAAAACAGGGACACAAAACACACACACCCTCAGACGGTGTTTTAGTACCCCCCTCCCAAGGAAGCATCTGCCCCCACCTCCCGAAAACTAAATGTTAGGGAATACAAAAAAACCCTGACATATTACACCTGAAGATATACACGTCACACAAAATATATGAAACACACAGATACAGTTATATTCATAAAGCACAGTATTGTATCTAAGCACATGACAAGAAAATAATCACCACACATGAATTCTGAAGAAAACTATAATAAACCCTACCTGAGATTGGTCCCACACAACGTGGAACAGGGAACCCTGACCAACACCCTAACCTCATAACTGAAGCAGAGAGGGAAAACCCCCAATCATTCCATGAAAAACAAAAACCAAACCCAAAGTCCAAAGTCCAAATCAAAACAGCGCTAACAAACACTCACCCGTTAAAGTCATAAACAAACATCCCTCCTATGCCCCTGCATAAAAAAGGTCATAAGTCAAAAAACAGATGCACAACTCTCCCCAACCCATTCTCACCCCACACCTACCACTCCTCACCCAACCCCAAACCAAGACCGCACACACCTACCAACACTCACCCCCCTGGAAACCAGCCCCCTTAGGTTTTCTCATCCTCTACCCCCAACAAAAGACACACCGTGAGGAGACGATACCCCTATGGGAAAAAACGCGACCACGCCCTCCCATACAAACATTGATTTCTACACCTTGTTCTATAAAAACGGCCCGCCAGAGCCCTGATCCTTACCTCACTCCTTACCTCCCTCATGCCTCACGACACATGCAAAAAATCTAAAACAAGATACATTACCGCACGTCTCACGTCGTCTGTACAACCCCCCACATCTAAGCTTAAAGCCTGCAAGGTCATAACACCCCCCTCCCATACGGAGAACTTGGCCAAACCATTCCCTAACGCTTCCAAGGCACCCACAAAAATACACAGCATGATACACTGTATCAGGCATCCCACATCTGGTACAGCTGCCCTCTCTAGCCAAACCCATAACAAACAAGAGAGCCTTAGAGGCCAAGATGCCATGCAAAAACCGAAACCCAGTCTCACGTACCCTAGATGACAACCGTAATCTCCTAAAAAAAACACACCTTTCGCCAATCGTACATTGGGAAAGTTTCCACACCAAATACTTCCCCCTCTTCCATCCCTACCCTATCCAACTTACTGACCCTAAGCCCACCCGGTTCACGCGCCACTAACAGAACTCACAATATCGCCTCACATCTCAGCAGCTCCCGCCCACTCCACCACCTCCGTACCTCCCTCATTATCCTATCTACCTTTGCTCCATGCACTCTGCCCCACACCACAAATTCCTGCTTAACGAAAATACCCTGCAACCTCCTACCCAAAGGTATCAACCCCAAACCCCCTAATGCCACCCTTGTCATCACCACCTCCTTCTTTAACCAGTCCTTACCAAATGAATCGCAAGACTCTCGTCTGCAGCCGCAGTACATCCCTCTCCATGAGAGGATATATCGCGGCCACGTGCCAAAGTTTGCTATATACCAACATATTAATAACCAATGCTCATTGCAATAATGTAAAATCCCCCGCTCTCCAGCCTGCCATCCTACTCAAAGCCCCTTCCACAACCGCAGAGGAATTAATTTCACGTGCTACCCTAGCATCATTGCAAACGGTTACCCCACAAATCTTAAGTCTATTTACAGTGACCCACCCAAACCTCTGCCCCAACATTCCCCTACCCAAGACCCCACCTCCAATAAAAGTGATTTTTCCCTATTAACCCTCATGCCAGAAGCAGACCCAAAAACCTCTTTCATTCTATTGATAACACTCAACCCCTCCTCACTTCCTACCAAAATGAATGTATCATCAACATACCCAATGATCCTCGGTGCCCAATCACTGTCCTCACCCGCTTCCCCGGACACCCTCAGACACCAACCGATAAAAGGGGTCCTTCAAGCATGCAAACAGGAGCCCCTGCCCTGTACCCACCATTACTCCCACCCGCCCATTTACCTGCACTCACACCTGAACCCCTGCCTACAATGTCCGTACCCATTCCACTATTTCATCCCCAAACCCCTGCCTTCTAAGTATCTCCTGCAATACATCCCTGTTGACACGATCATAAGCTGTTTCCCAGTCCAGCCCAACAATTCCCCCCTCCTTTCGACCCTCCACAAAATTCCTAATTCTCCAATGCTCCGCTCGAATACTGCGTCCGGGAACACCATACTGCCCGACCTCTAGTATGTGACATTAAACTACCTTCATCCGATTCGCCAACACTCGCGCAAAAATCTTGTAGTCCGAACAAAGCAACGTTATTGCACGATACGCCCCCAAAGACTCACAATGCCGTCTCTTGGGTACAAGCACTACAATCCCAGTACGTTGATCTTCCCCCATATCGCCCCCGGATTTCATGCTATTGAAGACCCGAACTAACACCTGTCTCAAAACCTCCCAATGAGCAACATAAAAATCGCCAGTGGTCCCATCTATCCCAGGCGATTTCCCTAACCTCTGACCCTGTATTGCCTTCAATACCTCCTCCTCAGTGATCATCCCATACATGTCCATACGATCTGCATCACTAATTCTCGAGACAATACCCTCTAGGACTATGCCATGCGCTACCTGATCACAATCCACCTGACATAACTTCTCCCAGATCCAAACATCCTCATATCCACCAATACCCTCCGTCGTCCTCAATAGCTGGCCTAGCCGGTACCCACCTAACTCTCTATCAACTTTCATAGACATAATTGAATATAGTGAATATAGGAAAGAGTAAGGTGATGAGGATAACAAAAAGAATAGGTGACGAAAGATTGGATATCAGATTGGAGGGAGAGAGTATGGAGGAGGTGAATGTATTCAGATATTTGGGAGTGGACATGTCGGCGGATGGGTCTATGAAGGATGAGGTGAATCATAGAATTGATGAGGGGAAAAGGGTGAGTGGAGCACTTCGGAGTCTGTGGAGACAAAGAACCTTGTCCATGGAAGTAAAGAGGGGAATGTATGAGAGTATAGTTATACCAACGCTCTTATATGGGTGTGAAGCATGGGTGATGAATGTTGCAACGAGGAGAAGGCTGGAGGCAGTGGAGATGTCATGTCTGAGGTCAATGTGTGGTGTGAATATAATGCAGAGAATTCGGAGTTTGGAAATTAGGAGGAGGTGCGGGATTACCAAAACGATTGTCCAGAGAGCTGAGGAGGGGTTGTTGAGGTGGTTTGGACATGTAGAGAGAATGGAACGAGACAGAGTGACTTCAGAGTGTATGGATCTGTAGTGGAGGGAAGGCGGGGTAGGGGTCGGCCTAGGAAAGGTTGGAGGGAGGGGGTAAAGGAAGTTTGTGTGCGAGGGGCTTGGATTTCCAGCAAGCATGTGTGAGCGTATTTGATAGGAGTGAATGGAGGCATATGGTTTTAATACTTGACGTGCTGTTGGAGTGTGAGCAAAGTAACATTTATGAAGGGATTCAGGGAAACCGGCAGGCCGGACTTGAGTTCTGGAGATGGGAAGTACAGTGCCGGCACTCTGAAGGAGGGGTGTAAATGTTGCAGTTTTATAACTGTAGTGTAAAGCACCCTTCTGGCAAGACAGTGATAGAGTGAATGATGATGAAAGTTTTTCTTTTTCGGGCCACCCTGCCTTGGTGGGAATCGGCCGATGTGTTAATAAAAAAAAAAAATAATTGTCATATCCCTCCTGCGGCACCTAAATTTTCGCAACACATACGCTGAAGGCATTTTGTGTGTGTGTGTGTGTGTGTGTGTGTGTGTGTGTGTGTGTGTGCACTTACTGTTGACAAAGGCAGTTATTATCGTAATTTTCTTGGTGGTGTTAAAGCTGAAGTTCTTGCTCTGCTGAACCTGCTGAACATCTACTATGTTCTTTGCTTTTATAATAATATACATTTCTCACGTAACGTACCTGCTAGACTTACTCGACAACTAACAGTATTCTTTAATTTATAATAATGTACACTTCCCGTGTTCCAGTTGACGTACCTGCTGGACCTGTTGGACAATTACCCCACCTTCAGCGTCGGCGGTTTCTACGTCGTGGCCAAGGCCAGACTGGTCGATGTGAGTAACCCAACCACAGTAGTGGAAGAATTATCTATTGAATAACTGAATGTATTTCGATCACTGAGCGATCCAACTAAGGTATTCCCATATTGCATAAGCCCAGCCCCGTCTACCTCAAAGCACGCAAACGAATAGTGCAAAGTTGTCATAAATTCTAATGTTCCATATTATAAGTATATGTATTCGTGTATAGTGTATATGTGTGTATATATATGTGCGTATATAATATATATATATATATATATATATATATATATATATATATATATATATATATATATATATATATATATATATATATATATATATATATATATATATATATATATATATATATATATATATATATATGTCGTGCCGATTAGGTAAAACTGGTCAATTAGCAAGAACTCATTTAAAATTAAGTCCTTTCTAAAAAAAATTCTTATACGTTTAAAGATATATTTTTTTCATTTATGTTAAAGTAAAAATTTATAATTTTGTACCAAGAGAAACTTTGAAAACCTACCTAACCTTATTACAAAAAGCGCAATTTAATTTAGCATAACCCAACTAAATATATTTTAGTTACGTTAACATTAATTTAATAATAAACAAACACATTGAAATATATTTTTTTCGTTAGGTTCAGAATGATTTTTGCGAAATTATTGCATACACAAATTTTCGCTTGTCTTATATGGCAAGAAGAGCGTTGCTATTTAAGCCAAAAACGCAAGTTTTACCTAATCGGCACGACATATATATATATATATATATATATATATATATATATATATATATATATATATATATATATATATATATATATATATATATATATATGGGTGTACTCACCTATTTGTGGTTGCAGGGGTCGAGTTATAGCTCCTGGCCCTGCCTCTTCACTGATCGCTACTGGTGTGTGTGTATGTGCGTGTGTGTGTGTGTGTGTATTTGTGTGTATTGTGTGTGTGTGTGTGTGTGTGTATGTATGTGTGTGAGGGTGGCATTTGTTTATCTAGGTAGGGGCTGTCAACACAGTGTGTTTGTGTACTCACTTAATTGTGGGATCTAGTCAGCTCCTGGCCCCACCTCTTCGCTGGTCGCTACTATATCCACTCTCTCCCTGCTCCCATAGCCTTCTCGCACCTCTTCTTAAAGCTATGTATAGATCCTGCTTCCACTGTATCACTCTCCAGACTATTCCACTTCCTAACAACTCTATGACTGAAGAAATACTTCCTAACATCCCTGTGACTCATCTGATTCTTCAACTTCCAACTGTGTTTGTGTGTGAAGATGCATTCATATGTGTATGTATAAACATTATCTCTGGGTCCACATCAGTATCTGAACTCACACTCTGCATCCAGTACACAATTTAAATCACTTAGCCAGATCCCAGACTTCTGAGATCTGGTTGAATAATTTCGCCCGTTTGCGAATTGTTAAGCATGTTTATGTATATACATACATATGCTTATTTGTATGTATGCATGTGCACGTGTATATGCATATGTATATTTTTTAACACATCGGCTGTTTCCTTCCGAAACGTACATAGGGTTATTTATACTGATCCATGTTTAGAATTCGCAGAACAGGCGAAGTATTCTCTCGCCGGTCGATGCATGAAGGGATGAGATGAAAAGCTCAAAACCACTTGCCTGAAGGCTGGCTGACTTGGACCAAAACGTCTAGCGTTAGCTGGGCGCCAATGTATTGAATCAGTGAAGTACAGTGAGTAGAGCACTGCGTACCTTGTCCCGAGGCTCGCAGGTTCGAGTCTCCTTCGACCTGAGATACTGATGCATGTACGAGGCGCTATCAAACAATTCCCAGAGTGCCACGAACAAATATTTAGCTTACCTAATCACCTAATGAAAGTTGTCTCTCCCTTAGGGAGAATATATACAGATCCAGCGCTCTGCCACTTCTCCGAGCATTTCTAGAATTATTCTTTTTTAATGGCGACTTATACCTCCAGAGATTCTTCTTGAATCTCATCCACCTCTTTAAAACGCCGCCCCTTCAGTGTCATTTTTATTTTTGGGAAGGGAAAGAAGTCACAGGGAGCTTGATTTGGGAAGCATTGAAGGTGGAAGACGACTGTCATTTTTTTTTTTGGCCAGACATAGATGGGCAGACAGTGCCGCGTGAACTGGGTTAATGTCATGGTGAATGATCCAATCGTTGGACACCCATGACGCAGGTCGTTTCCCTTTCATGTCGTTCCTCAAGCGTCTCAGAACCTCCATGTAAAAAGTTTTGTTAACTGTTTGCCAAGGAACAAATTCCTGATGAATAAACAAAAAATGAGCATGCTCTTGATATTGCTCTTGACATTGCTCTCGACATTGCTCTTGACATTGCTCTCGACATTGCTCTTGACATTGCTCTCGACATTGCTCTTGACATTGCTCTCGACATTGCTCTTGACATTGCTCTTGACTTTGTGTCTTTTTGACCTGCATTAATTGGGGTTTTCCATTGTGAAGAATGTTGCTTAATGATCTCTGGGTCATAACCGTAGATCCAAGTTTCGTCGTAGTAATGACTATAGAAAGAATTTCTGGGTCATCCTAGAATTCTTTATTTGAGGTCATGACAGACATCCAAGGACAGGGTCTTTCTAGACTTGAGTCAGCAAGTAGGGCACAAATTTATCAGCCATTCACCTCAAATTTCAGTTAATGCCATGAATACTCTAATGACAATCTTTGTGAAAAATCTTTCTCACATTTTCAATGTCAGTATTTGTTTTAGACTTTTATGGACGACCAGAGCGTTCATCTTCATCAACTGGCTTAAGACATTTCCTAACATCTGTGCCCTCGTGTACCCGGGACCCACCTCTGTGCCCTCGTGTACCCGGGATCCACCTCTCGGACACACTCTACTGTCCACCCTTTCAATTATGAGTATTTTGTACGTAGTAATATTGTCATTCCTGGTTCTTCTATCGTCTAGTATCGTCAGCGTTACCTTCACTAACCTCTCCTCACAATTAATGCCCCTCGGCTCTGGGACTAATTTCGTTGCAAACCTTTATACTTTTTTCAGTTTTTTTATATGCTTTACCTGATGCGGGTAAAGCATAACATATGCGTAACATATGCCGTTTATAAGGTCATGAATACCTCCTTCTTGATGTTCCTCAAAGCTACCCTTATATTTGCCAATCTTACATTTGCTGCAGCGGTTATTTGGTTGATGTGTGCATACCCCCAAGGTCTTTTTCTTTCTTGGAGGTTACCAGACGTTCTTCCCCAAGCCTGCACAGTGTTTCAGGACGTCTATGCCCTTCTCCGATTTTTATAACTCTGCATTTACTGTTTGACCAATCATGCATCTTGTCTTGGCCTAGTGGCTTACGCGACGGTCTAGAGTTTTGAGACTCTCTGACCGCGGGTTCGAACCCCACCCGTGGTATGGTTTGTTTGCAATCGTGGCATTACGATTTCGTGAGTCATCCATTCGTAGTTTTTCCAGGTCAACTCTTCCTTGTGTTCTCCTCATTAGTTTCACATCGTGTGCGAACAGGGACACCCCTGACTCGTCGTGGTATGCGAATATTACGATATATTTATTCGACGTATGTCACACGCCCATATAGGCGTGCCCTCCTGACTAGCGAATCAGTAGTTTAAGAGTATTGCAGCCGGGGCCCCACTATTATACTAAACTGCCTGGTTAAATCCAGACAATCACCAGGAAGCCCGCCAAAGTTGTAAAGTGATATCAGAGGCTCGTGGATCAACACTGGCAGACTTAGCTCAAGTCTGGTCTCTCACAGTGAGTTCTCACTGTGTCTGTTGCTTACAAACTTGCCATGTACATAGTGTATACACATTGTAAATATACTTGCATGCTGTTTTGGTGACGTATTTACTCACTGCTGACTATATTTTTGCAAGTGCCTCATTGCTACCTTGGTTAATTGTGGTACAACCAGGTGTACAGGCCACAAGACTACGTCATTTTCAGCTGCATTGTCTCTGCATTGTCTCTACGAGCCTGCCTACTGTATTGCACTGAAAACCTGCGATATTGTTGTGTGCTGCTGCTACGTATTGCATTGAGCATATTGCAAAGTTTATCATTTTATTATAGTGTTGGTGGGTTATGCCACCAACCCATGTTAGGCGATTCGTGATCAAATATACCCTGTTAGGTATAAGGACAGAGGAGCAACTAATGTGACATTTTATTGTAGCAACGTTTCGATCTCCAGCAGCTTTATAAAGCCGTTACAAATGGCTTCATAAAGCTCCTGGATAGCGAAACGTTACCACAATAAATTTCACATTAGTTGCACCTGTGTCCTTTTACCTAACATATTGTGGTAATTCTACCAACATTAATATAAATATACCCTGCAAAACTTGCTATTCCATGGTATTCCAACCTGAGACTTCAGCTGCTGAGACAAAGCGCCGCTCCCCACATCGATTATTTAGTCATAATGGGGAAGAACAAACTCCGGAGCAACGAGACTACTATCCACCTGTGGAAGCAGGTGGTGAATAAGGGTCGTCTCGGGCAAAGTCAGTTTCGTTAGCGATGTAATTACCCGGACTCAATCTTGAGCATACCAGTGTGTGAGACAGTGACTTCCTCACAAGTGAGCAACGTGTCTTTGCTAATGAGGAATTTGATAGAGAACAGCAGAGGAGATAGTTTCAACGTACTATTGATGATAATTTGTGTCTAGAAATTTGTGTCGCTTGGCCACTTGTGTACTGGACAGCACAGGATCGTACAGCATTATATGGCAAAGAGCAGGAATTTACGGCTGGTTTGACTGATGAATATTTAGCTAATTACAAAGTTGTGAAAGCGGCTGTGCTCGGTGCATTTCAGCGTATTCCCACCAAATGGAGGCGGGAATTTAAATTAAGGAAGAATCAGATGCCTCATTCTCATGTGGATTTTTTTCGTGCACATTCTAAAATTTTCACGAAGTGGTTCAAGTCTGCTGGTGTCTCGAATTTCAGCGATCTAGTGCAAATGATCCTCAGTGACAATCTTCTTGAGTCAGCTGGACTTGAGGCTAGGCTTTTACGATCATTCTGTAGGAACTGCAATATAGGCAGCTAGGCTTACACTTACATTTGAGGCTAACCGCTCACTGTCCGAACAATTTGTCAACTTTGCTTCCCACCAGCTTGGTATGGACAGAGATCGTCGTTGACGGACCTCTGAATTTCGTCTAAAGATGGAAGCTGAAGTTGAAAAACGACACCTACCTCACAACCAGCAAGGAGCACCAGACAAGATTCCCGAGCCCATACCCTGTTACCTATCGCCATCAAAAACCCGAACAAGATCCTGGGATATGAGATCGACAGATTACGCCACTCCCCATCCCTCATCTCCTAAATGGTAAACTTAGCTAAAGTCCGCCTCAGCCAACTATACTGGTTTAATTAAGCCCCTTCCCACATCAAGAAGCACCTGTACAAGATGATTATAAGACCTATGCTTGAATACCCTTGTGTGCCCATGTCACTAACAAGAAATCCAACATATTACAGCTACAAAGAGACCAGAACAGAGCACTCCGCTTTATCACAGGCACCAGGCGGAGACAGAATCAGGATGGAAGATCTACACATCCAACAGGAGATCGACGCAATAAATGTCAGGTTATATAAACTAAAGAAGAGGCAATTATACTAAATTCAAGAACTTTATATACCAGACAGAGAAAACCCTCCCAATCAACAACACCACCGACTACATCATCAGCACTCCTCCCCACAGAACCCACAGAATGTCCCTCCAACAAAGAGTCTGATGTTTTATTCACAAGGAGAACTTCCCGAGACCAAAGATCCTGAGTGACTTCCATGAAGATATAGAAGAATGAGTACCACCATAGCCATTCGATGTCCAATAAGAACAAAACCACCCTAATCTACGGAGACTTTACCTATGGCAGGAACAGCTTGGATGAAACACCTTGGATGACCAACAACTCCAGGAAAGCAGCCAACCTTCATCAAGCGCCCTACAACCATCTCCAGCAAGCACCCTGTGACCATCATCTCCAGAAAGCGCCCTGCGACCATCATCTCCAGCAAGCGCCCTGCGACCATCATCTCCAGCAAGCGCCCTGCGACCATCATCTCCAGCAAGCGCCCTGCGACCACCATCTCCAGCAAGCGTCCTGTAACCAACCTCCTGCAGCAAAAAAAAAGGCAATAGCAAATCTTATGCCTTCTACCAACTCGGCGCCAAACCTCGGCTGGCAAACCTAAGAATAGCGTTCCAATACCTCACTAAGGAATCGTTCAAGACTCTGTACACCATATACGTCAGGCCCATACTGAAGTATGCAGCACCAGTTTGGAACCCACACCTGGTTAACGTCAAGAAACTAGAGAAAGTGCAAAGGTTTGCAACAAGACTAGTCCCAGAGCTAAGGGGATTGTCCTACGAAGAAAGATTAAGGAAATCGGCCTGACGACACTAGAGGACAGGAGGGTATAAAATACTGCGAGGAATAGATAAGGTGGACAGAGACAAGATGTTCCAGAGAGGGACACAGAAACAAGGGGTCACAATTGGAAGTTGAAGATTCCTATGAGTCAAAGAGATGTTAGGAAGTATTTCTTCAGTCATTGAGTTGTCAGGAAGTGGAATAGCCTAGAAAGTGACGTAGTGGAGGCAAGAACCATACATAGTTTTAAGACGAGGTTTGATAAAGCTCATGGAGCAGGGAGAGAGAGACCTGGTAGCAATCAGTGAAGAGGCGGGGCCAGGAGCTATGAATCGATCCTTGCAACCACAAATAGGTGAGTACAAATAGGTGAGTACACACATAGAGACAGAATCATAGTTTTAAGACAAGGTATGATAAAGCTCATGGAGCAGGGAGAGCAGAGACCCAGTAGCGGACAGCGAAGAGGCGGAGCCAGGAGCTGAGTCTCGACCCCTGCAACCACAATTAGGTGAATTAGGTGAGTACACACTCACACCTTTAATAAAATGCATCAAAGTAGTTAGGTCACTCCGGTAATGTCCAAGGAAAAGTCTGAAGAGAATGGTGACCTTTCCTTGGAGGACTGCGATCTAGGAATAGACAATTTATTTTATTAGGAAAACTCAGCAGGGCCTCGTAAATCTGGTGAAAAGTCCCTCCTCAAGCCTCCCTATTCCAAGATCGCAGGACTGCCACACATTTCTGTTTCCATGCCCAAGGGAGTGTCCTTTCGATAAGAGCAACAATGGAACCCGTCTCTGGCTTATGCTCTCAAAGCTGCCGTTCTTAGTAAGTAAGTAAGTTTATTCAGGTATACACAAATACAGTTACATTGATTATCATACATAGCAGCATAAGTGTGGAGAACCTAGGATAACCCAAAAAAGTCAGACAGAGTGACTTATTTCCATCCAACTGTAGTCATCCTGCAATATATACCATGATCGATCACCTACTATTTAGTCCGTCTGTTGGTAAGAGGTATGAGAGTGTTAAAATTTGATAGGCTTATGGTAGCAAAGACTCCAACATTTTTCTGAATCAGGCATAAAACGAGAGGTGCAGAATTACTTCCGATTCTGGCATGAGTGTCAGCAAGTGGGTAAACCCAGACACTGCATTAAACCACACCACTTCGTCCCATACACGACTGCATGAGACCTTTACCTAATGCCATGTCAGGTAACCAATATATGTTTACTATTATAAAACTAATAGGCATCCTCAGGAAATACCTATGCATACTATTAATACTTAAAGCCCTCATTAAGTTTATAGCCCACTTTGGCATTCCACGATCTATTCAAAATGACCAGAACACTAATTTCACAGAAAAGGCTAAGAATCAATCAGAAGTTCTCCACAGCCTATCATCCTCAGTACCAAGGCGCCTTGGAGAGGTTTCACGAAGCCTTAAAAACTATGATGTGTACATTCTGTAAGCATTTTCCTAAAGATTGGGTTGAATTGCTTCCTCTGTTGCTGTTTGCAATGTGAAACCTGTGCAGCTGATTTTTTTGGAATAACGGAGAAGCCCACTACACATGCTTAATGAAGGATGTGTGGGAAAATTCCTACGATCCTAAATCAAGACTGCACGTGCCACATTAACTGTCTAAGGCCAACATAGCATCAGCTTAAATCATGAAACAGAGGCATGATAGAACTTCTAAATTTCACTCCTTTGACCCAGGAGATAATGTGTTGGTCCAGGAACCAGTGCCTAGTCATACCTTAAAAGCGAGATTTATGGGTCCAATGAAGGTGGTAAAAATATTTCTGACCTAAACTACATGGTAGAACCTCTTGGTAAACCCATCTTGTGTAAGGTCTACAACATTAATCAAATTAAAAAATTCTTTGAGTTACCTCAGGTCACAATCATGACTTTGTCCTCTGTCTCAGACACTGTTGACGACCCTAATTCCCTGTACGCTGTTCTGGAGGCTCCAATATGGCTTCCTAACTCAGCAGTCTTCCACGATTTTAGATCTGTTACGTCGTAACTTGTAGAAAACCAAGTAGTATCACAACATATCACAACAGAAAACCTTGTTGTATAACAACATATTTTTGGATGTTCCGAAAAAGTGCATCCTGGGTTATCACTATGTGGACATTGGAGCAGCTAAACCTATTAAACGTACTACAGAGGTAATCCTGAAAAAAAGAAACTACTACATCAGGAAGTAGCGTTTCTGCTAGCACATGGACTGACAAAGGAATCGTCAATCAGGTTTTTTAACAATGATCCACAGTCACCGTGCATCCTGTTAAAAACCTGATGGAGGATTTCATCTTTGTACCGACTACCTCAAAATGAATGAGGTCACAGTACAGGATGCTTACCCTCTTCCGGGTGTGGACGAAATAGTGGGTAAGTGAACAAATTACTCTGTCTTGTGTAATATTTTTCAGAAACTAATCTTTGACGCCTTTAGAGAATGCCTTTAATTATTTATATATCTGTATGTGTCTCCATAATTTGAAATATTAATTAGGATTTCCCATAGATAACATTATTTGACAACTTGAAACCTTCGGAATTAATGGAACATTGCCAGTAGCAGTTCACTGTTCGATACTAGTTCTGATAAACGATTTTAAAAAATTGCTCTGTTCATAAATATATGCATCGCATATTTTTTCAACCTCTAAACCAATATCCATTAATAATTGTAATAACTCTAAACTCACTAGATAATTTTTTTGTGGTAAATGACTAGCCACTAATTTCGTGTTGGATTTTGGTAATTTTCTATCTTCAGAATTGAAAACATCTTCACGATGAGGAGACAGCATATTATCTGTTATATTCAGGTGTGATAGCAACAAGGGAAGATCCTCTGTACGTAGCTACATCAGGGTTTACGTGCTTTGTATTGCACAATATCCAATATCTCTTATCCCTCACAAGAAATATTACTCAACCCAACATCAACAGAAGCCTCCTTCTCTTTATATGTTAATTTAAGTATACCTTTTTGTGTGAGTGCTTTAATTAACCATTGAACTGCCTTAGAACGAATTGAAATCTACATATAATACATGAGTGCCCAAATTCCCTGTCTTCGAATTTAGGATTTACTAATGGATTATTTGCTTTGGTAAACTGACTGACTGCTCTAGTATAACCAAATTTAAGATTTCTTTCAATGAGATCATATAATTCATGGGAAAAGATTATATCTATCTCAACTTTTGATTTTAACTAAAAGGCATCCCAACTGAATGATGGTCAACTGATATAATTAGTAAAATCTAAATTATAAATATATTTGTATTCTCTACCACTCCATAAACACGTTAGCTAATAAGTCCTACATATGACTTCAAATATAACATTAAGTAATCACCCAAATTCTTACAATTTACCAAATGAAAATCTCTCTGCACATGGTAATCTGTCTGGATAATCTCACTATTAACGAATTAAAGAATTTATCTATAGTTGGCAACTGTTCTGCATCTAATCTCTTCAAACTATCAATGTAACCATAGCATAGACCTTACTTACCTTTATATTACAAGGGTAACACAGCTGAGTATACCCCAAAGATTTCCAAGCCTTAATATAATATTCTGATAAGCTCTCAGACTCTTGAAACCTAACATTACCAATATCCACTATAAAGAATTTGACTGCTAATTGGAATTGATCTCACTATCATATTTGGTAACAGTCAATTCTTTCAAAATATTCCTAAATCATAGTATATATTATGATTGAACATTAAAAGCTTATCTCTCTTATCCTCACACTGCAAACAGCAGCGAACACAATATGCACTGACATAAATATTGAATGGTAAGCTATGATGTCTCTGCTTGTTGTTGATAACTAGAAAGGAATTTCCACATAATTCACACGTAGTATGTGATTCGAATCCAGCTTTATCTTCCTCACTCATCATTATATCTTAATATTATCTCCTCCTTTAGTACACTCCCATTCTTCTTTCACTTTTAAAATAAAATGGTTCGTGGCCTTTTCCCCCTATAGCTTTTTTCACTCATTATGGGACCTTCCCGACCAAAAATAATATAGCAATAGCCGATAGTTTTGTGATAAGCATAAGTTTTACCCTTAGGCATTCATCAATCTATTTAATAAAGATTCCACCCAGCGATGAAAGGCCTCTACTAAATCTGAAACATCTACAGTCTCAAATGGTAAGTTAATTTCAAATTTTCCATATTTAGGTACAACTCATATGTTTTGTCTTATCGATTTTAGCATAACAGTCGGATGAATTCTCAAGCTTAATGTGAAGGTATATGTGTTATACAAGTCACTCAATTATCTAAGAAATAAGCCCTATAATTATGTAAAGACATCCCCAAGTCCCATTCATACAAAGCTGGTACACTATATTTCCTGATTTGTAGGTGAAGTGGGGGGCTCTGCCTCATTTAGTTGGTAAAATGGAGGCTCTAGCCCACTTTCCTAGCGAAGGGGAAGACATTCTGTTCCTCTTCGATGGCGAAGTGGGTGTTCTACCCCGCTTCACTGGGGAAGTTAATCAGGTCATCGCTCCACCTCTCTGTCCACCTATATAAATTTATCACTCACTACCTCCACAAACAAAACATTGGTAACATTTTAAGCCTATAAGTTCATTCTCATGTTAAGACACACTAAGGTATTTATGATGTATACGATGCGTACATTGGTTCATTAATTACTGCTATAACACCACACAAGTGGAATTGTAAGATAACACTATACATGATATAATGAGGTAAGATAATACATGATATTACCAGGTTTATATGAGATATTCGCATTGTATACATGATAAAACAATGTTAAGATGACTTATTAACTTATGATTTTCAATGTTGTTAAGTCTAACAAGTCTTCTCAGGTGGTATTTACACGTCTCATTTCCTTTTCCAAATCAGGATTCATTATCTCGCTGGATACGTTTAAAATAGAATGTCTCTCTCAAAATGTTCTTTTGTCTCGTGACACTGTGGCTTTCTTGTAATTTGTACGAACTCTCTTCACGTTTTGGTTAGTAGAACCCGTTAACAGAAACACTCATTATAAAATTTCACAATTCATATTCTACAAAACACACACACACCTTTATCACAACTATCACCACCATCACAATCATCACCATTATCCCCACCTTCACAATCATCACCACTATCACCTTCACAATCATCACCACCTTCACAATCATCACCACTTTCACAATCATCACATATACCACCTTCACAATCATCACCACTATCACCACCATCACAATCATCACCACTATCACCACCTTCACAATCATCACCACTATCACCTTCACAATCATCACCACCTTCACAATCATCACCACTATCACCACCTTCACAATCATCACCACTATCACCACCTTCACAATCATCACCACTATCACCACCTTCACAATCACCACCACTATCACCATCTTCACAATCATCACCACTATCACACTTCACCAATATCACCACTATCACCTTCACACTCATCACCACCTTCACATCATCACCACTATCACCACCTTCACAATCATCACCACTATCACCACCTTCACAATCATCACACTATCACCACCTTCAACATCACACTATCACACCAATTATCAACACCATCACCACACATCACCACTCGACATTATCACCAACCTCATCAACCACCACAATCACCACTATCACCCTACACACCGATCACTATCACACTATCACCACCATATACAACTACTTTATCACCAACAGCACATCGATCACTATCACACATCCACTATCCTAACATCAACATTCACCTACCACTATCACCACTTTACAACACATCCCGCATCACCATCGCACATACCATCCTCCATCAAATCCACCACACTATCACCACAGAATGATCACTATCACTATCACTACTGATACCTAACCTACTACCACCACACATCACCACAGAATGATCACTATCACAATCACTACTGATACCTAACACTACTACCACCACACACCACCACTATCACAACCATCACTATCACCACCGCATTAACAACACTTTCACCACCGCTGTTACTACAACTACTATCGCCACCATCACTATGACCACCACCATAATTAACACTTTCATCACCACTGTCAATACAACCAACCACTCTGACGCCTTCCCCACTACTGTGTCTGTGACGTCACACACCTGATAAATCTTGTTCTTGCTATGACGTCATCTGTCTGAAGGGCATAAGGTAGGCCAGATTTTCAGGTGAAGGGGTGAAAATCGTGTTATGTGATCTAATATTACAGACCTTATGGTGAATTTAGAAATGTTGATAGGTATCTTTATTTGATTATTATAATACCCCTCTCACAGCAGATGTAAATTCTTTCATTAAGACACATTCGTTGTATAGAGTTGACCCATCAATATTCTCCTCAACACAGGTGGGATGATAATATTTTTCAATTTTGAGTGTATTAGTGGTGATGGTGGTGATAGTGATTGTGGTGGTGATGGTGATAGTGATACTGATGGTAATAGGTGGTGGAGATAGAGGATGTGATGATGGTGGTGATAGGGATGATAATGGTGCTAGTGTTGTGATGGCGGTGGCCATAGTAGTTGTAGTGATAGTGATGGTGAAAGTGTTGAACATTATAGCAGTGGTGATAGTTATGGTAGTGACAGTGGTAGTGTGTGATGGTGATAATGGTGGTGGTGTTTTTGGTGGTTGAGATAGTATTAGTGATAGTGGTGATAATGCTGTGGTGATAGTGATGGTGGTGATAATGCTGTGGTGATAGTGTGCTGAATTTGATGGAGGGGATGGTGATGTTAATGATGATGCTGCTGGTGGTGATATTGTCAATGGTGATGATGGTGGTGATAGTATGATGGTGTTGTTAATGCTGTGATGGTGGTGGAGATAGTGGTTGTGGTGATAATGGTGGTGATAGTGGTGATGGTTGTGATAGAGGTGTATGTGCGTATGTGTGTTTTGTAGAATATGAATTGTGAAATATTATAATGAGTATTTCTTATAACAGGTTCTACTGACCAAAACGTGAGTTAAGTTCGTACAAATTACAAGACGAAAGAGCATTTTGAGAGAGACATTCTATTATGAACGTATCCAGCGAGATAATGTATCCTGATTGTTAGAATTGCAGAAGGAAATGAGACGTGTTAATACCACCTGAGAAGACTTGTTAGACTTAACATGACTGGAGGAAGTAAGTTGATAAGTTATCTTAACATATTGTATTATCATGTATAAAATGGGAACATCTCATATAAACCTGGTAATATCATATATTATCTTACCTCATAATATCATGTATTGTCTTACCTTACAATTCCACTTGTGTGGTGTTATAGCAGTAATTCATGAACCAATGTATGCATCGTATACATCATAAATACCTTAGTGTCTTAACATGAGAATGAACTTATAGGCTTGAAATGTTACCAATGTTTTGTTTGTGGAGGTAGTGAGTGATAAATTTATATAGGTGGACAGAGAGGTGGAGTGATGACCTGATTAACTTTCCCCACTTCGCCAATGAAGGGAGTAGAGCATCCTCCCCTTCGCCGAGGAAGCTGGCTAGGACCTCCAATTTACAAACGAATCAAGGTAAAGCCCCCCACTTCACCTACAAAGCGGGGTAGAGCACCCATTACCCTGAGCCGGGAACTTCTCAGTGACTAGGCTCGCCTATCCCTGGTCCTTCCAGGCGCCCTGATCCCACATACCAACCTCCTCCCGAATCACCTAATACACCTCATCCAGATTTCTCACCCAGAGGAGATTCACCTACTACTGACAGTGTAAGCGAATTATTTCTTGATTACACTGAAAATTTTTGGGGGAGGAACACACTTAGGAAATATAATGTACCAGCATTGTATGGGCAGGACTTGGGGATGTATTTACATAATTACAGGGATTATTCCTTAGATCAATTGAGTACACACACAAATGGTCCGGCTTGGACCATTTACAAAGTCACACTGTAAATGGTCCAAGTCGGACCGAAACGTCGTCGTAAGCTCCTCTCTTTTTATATGTGCGGGTTGTGTGTGTATTGTTCCAGTCACGGTATTGTGTCTTTTTTGTTATCAATTGAAAATTCATTCAGCTGTTATGGTAAAAACGATAAGACTAAACATTTCAGGTGAAAATGAATATGGATAATTTGCAATTAACTTCCCATTTTAGATTGAAGATGTGTCAGATGTAGTAGAGACCTTTGCTTGCTGGTGGAATCTATATTATATCGATTGATGAATGATTCTCATGTGAGGGAAGCATCAGGGAGCATCAAAGAATACAGTGAATCATTTAAGTTAGAATTTATAAAGGATGAATATAAAATTTGATTGGGATCATATATGGATTATCGCAAGAAGCTTCGAGGGAGACAGTAATTTACGTAATGAAGATTAATGATTCATTACGTAAATTACAAGCTTTAGCTGCCTGTAACTGCTTCGAGAAAGGAAAGAAGTGGTGTCATGTACCTGAAGCAGTTAAAACTAAGAAGGGATGTCTCAATCATGTAAAGTCGTCTGTCGACGATTTCCCAGTAATTCGAGACAAGATGTCTTTATTAGTAAAGGATAATAAGGTTTCTTTATTCGTTTATCACCTCAGGCAGGATAAAGATTGATCTTATATTAGTCTATGTAGTAAAATACATAAGAAGTATAGAGACAATACCATGTATGCAATATTATTAATGGCTCTCATCTTATTTTAATAAAGGATTTTGAATAAACGTGGCGATGCTAAGAAACACTGTCATGCTTTAATGAAAGAAAATAAACACAAAGATTTAGTATTGCTTGAAAATGGTTGGTGGGTCAATCAGAAAGTAGTTTTTCCACAAGAAGGAGTAACCATTAATATTATATATTATTCACACAGTCATTCGTGTGAATATATCAGCGTAAGTCATGTAATGAGTGAGAAAAACTATAGGAACAATGAGGTTACAGATAATTTTATTTAAATGTGAAGCAAAAAGGTGGTTATAAAGGCGAGGCGACAATATTATGATATAAATATGAGTGAGGTAGATAAAGCTAGATTTGAATCATAGACCTCTTGTGAATTATGCGGAAATCCCTTTCCAGAAACAACAAACAAGCACAGACATCATAATCGCACTTTCCCACTCAATAATTATGTCGGGGATTATTGTCTTCACTGAAATTCGCAGTGTAAGGATAAGAGAGACATAAGTAGTTAATGTTCTATCATAATATATCTAATGATTTAGGAATAATTTTGAAAGAATAAACTGTTACCAAATATAATATTGAGATTGAGATTCGTTCCAAACCAGCACTCAAATTCTTGAAAGTAGATATTAGTAATGTCAGATTTCAAGATTCTTGAGTTTGCTGAATGGAATTCTTTCGAACCTACCTAGCTGAAGAACATATCAAGGCTGGGAAATCTTTAAGTATACTCAGAGTATACTTAAAGACGAACCCATGATGCTTTGGCCCGCCTGATGGTGAGCGAAAACACATGGCGCTCTAGTCCACTGAACCACACAATCCTTAAGAGTAGCGCATCCAGTAGAACTGAATGTTGTACTCGCTACCCAAGGACATACGGTGGCGCTCATCATGAGGCGGGCCAAAGCATCAAGGGTTCGACCCCTGGCTAGTGCAGTGTAGTTATTGATCAATACCACTCGTTCGTGGTCACAATAATACACACATATATATATATATATATATATATATATATATATATATATATATATATATATATATATATATATATATATATATATGTGTGTGTGTGTGTGTGTGTGGGTGTGTGTGTGTGGGTCTGTGTGTGTGTGTATTCACCTATTTGTGGTTGCAGGGGTCGAGACTCAGCTCCTGGCCCCGCTTTTTCACTGACCGCTACTGGGTTCTCTCTCTCCTACTATGTATGGTTCCTGCCTCCACTACTTGCCAGACTATTCCACTTCCTGACAACTCTATGGTTGAAGAAATACTTTCTAACATTCCTTTGACTCATCTGAGTCTTCAAGTTCCAATTGTGACCCCTTGTTTCTGTGTCCCATCTCTGGAACATCCTGTATCTGTCCACCTTATCTATTCATCACAGTGTTTTGTATCCATATCATGTCTTTCCTAACCCTCCTGTCCTCCAGTGTCGTCAGGCCGATTTCTCTTAACCTTTCTTCGTAGGCCATTCCCCTTAGCTCCGGAACTAACCTTTTTGCAAACCTTTGCAGTTTCTCTAATTTCTTGACGTTCTTGACCAGGTATGGGTTCCAAACTGGTGCTGCATACTCTAGTATGGGCCTGGCGTACACGGTGTACAGAGTCTTGAACGATTCCTTACTGAGGTATCGGAACGCTATTCTCAGGTTTGCCAAGCGCCCATATGCTGCACCAGTTATCTGGTTGATGTGTGCTTCCGGAGACGTGCTCGGTGTTATACTCACCCAAAGATCTTTCTCCCTGAGTGAGGTTTGCAGTCTTTGGCCACCTAGCCTATACTCTGTCTGCGGTCTTCTTTGCAATTCCCCGATCTTCATGACTTTGCATTTGGCGGTGTTAAATTCGAGGAGCCAGTTGATGGACAACACGTCAAGCCTGTCCAGGTCTCTTTGTAGTCCTGCCTGATCCTCATCTGATTTAATTCTTCTCATTAACTTCACATCATCTGCAAACAAGGACATTTCTGAGTCTATCCCTTCCGTCATGTCATTAACATATACCAAAAATAGCACTGGTCATAGGACTGACCCCGCTCGTTAGAGGCGCCTACTGTGATACCTCATCACTTACCATGACTCGTTGATGCCTCCCTGTCAGGTATTCTCTGATCCATTGCAGTGCCCTTCCTGTTATACGTGCCTGATCCTCTAGCTTCTGCACTAATCTCTTGTGAGGAACTGTGTCGAAGGCCTTCCTGCAGTCCAAGAAAATGAATTCAACCCACCCCTCCCTCTCGTGTGTGCGTGTGTGTGTGTGTGTTTGTGTGTGTGTGTGGGTGTTTGAGTGTGTGTTTGTGTATGTGTGTGTGTGTGTGTGTACTCACCTAGTTGTGGTTGCAGGGGTCGATTCATAGCTCCTGGCCCCGCCTCTTCACTGGCCGCTACTGGGCCACTCTCCCTGCGCCATGAGCTTTATCATACCTCTTCTTAAAGCTATGAATGGATCCTGCCTCCACTACATCGCTACCCAAATTATTCCATTTCCTGACCACTCTGTGACTGAAGAAATACTTCCTAACATCCCTGTGATTCATCTAAGTCTTCAACTTCCAACTGTGTCCCCTTGTTGTTATGTCCCAGCTCTGGAACATTTTGTCTCTGCCAACCTTGTCAATTCCTCTCAGTATTTTATATGTCGTTATCATGTCCCCCCCTATGTATGTCGTAGGACATACCCCTTAGCTCCGGGACTTGTCTTGTTGCAAATCTTTGCACTTTCTCTAGTTTCTTTAAGTGCTTGGCTAGGTGTGGGTTCCAAACTGGTGCTGCATACTCCAATATGGGCCTAACGTACACAGTGTACAGGGTCCTGAACGATTCCTTATTAAGATTTTGAAATGCTGTTCTTAGGTTTGCTAAGCGCCCGTATGCTGCAGCAGTTATTTGGTTGATGTGCGCCTCAGGAGATGTGCCTGGTGTTATACTCACCCCAAGATCTTTTTCCTTGAGTGAGGTTTGTAGTCTCTGGCCCCCTAGACTGTACTTCGTCTGCGGTCTTCTTTGACCTTCCCCAATCATCATGACTTTGCACTTGGTTGGGTTGAACTCCAGGAGCCAATTGCTGGACCAGGCTTGCAGCCTGTCCAGATCCCTTTATAGTTCTGCCTGGTCCTCGTCCGATTGAATTCTTCTCATCAACTTCACATCATCTGCAAACAGGGACACTTCGGAGTCTATTCCTTCCATCATGTCGTTCACAAATACCAGAACCGACCCCTGTGGAACCCCACTCGTCACAGGCGCCCACTCTGACACCTCGCCACGTACCATGACTCGCTGCTGTCTTCCTGGTAGGTTTTCCCTGATCCATTGGAGTGCCTTCCCTGTTATCCCTACCTGGTCCTCCAGCTTTTGCACTAATCTCTTGTGTGGAACTGTGTCAAACGACTTCTTACAGTCCAAGAAAATGCAGTCTACTCACCCCTCTCTTTCTTGTCGTACTGCTGTCACCCTGTCATAGAACTCCAGTAGGTTTGTGACACAGGATTTCCCGTCCCTGAAACTAT
Organism: Cherax destructor; assembly: GCA_009830355.1. Taxonomy (NCBI): domain Eukaryota; kingdom Metazoa; phylum Arthropoda; class Malacostraca; order Decapoda; family Parastacidae; genus Cherax; species Cherax destructor. The sequence goes on along the minus strand of WNWK01004533.1, from coordinate 16,408 downwards.
GTTGGCCGTCGTTGATAAGCTCATTCCTTTCTAGGTGTTCCACCACTCTTCTCCTGATAATCTTCTCCATGACTTTGCATACTATATATGTCAGTGACACTGGTCTGTAGTTTAGTGCTTCATGTCTGTCTTCTTTTTTAAAAATTGGGACTACATTTGCTGTCTTCCATACCTAAGGTAATCTCCTTGTTTCGATAGATGTGTTGAATATTGTTGTTAGGGGTACACATAGCGCCTCTGCTCCCTCTCTCAGGACCCTTGGAGAGATGTGTGGCCCCATCGCCTTTGAGGTATCTAGCTCACTCAGCAACCTCTTCACTTATTCCTCGGTTGCATGTATTGTGTCCAACACTTGGTGGTGTACCCCACTTCTCCGTCTTTCTGGAGACCCTTCTGTCTCCTCTGTGAACACTTCTTTGAATCTCATGTTGAGTTCTCACATACTTCGCTGTCGTTTCTTGTGATCTCTCCCCTTCCTTCCTTAGCCTGATCACCTGGTCCTTGACTGTTGTTTTTCTCCTGATGTGGCTGTACAACAGCTTTGGGTCGAATTTGGCTTTCGCTGCTATGTCATTTTCATATTGTCGTTGGGCCTCCCCTCTTACCTGTGCATATTTATTTCTGACTCTACGACTGCTCTCCTTATTCTCCTGGGTCCTTTGCCTTCTGTACTTTTTCCATTCTTAGCGCACTTAGTCTTTGCCTCCCTGCACCTTTGGGTAAACCAAGGGCTCATCTTGGCTTTTTCATTATTCCTGTTACCCTTGGGTACAAACCTCTCCTCAGCTTCCTTGCATATTGCTGTCACATATTCCATCTCGTTTACTGACTTCCCTGCCAGTTCTCTGTCCCACTGAACCACATTCAGGAAGTTCTTCATGCCCACGTAGTCCTTTTTCTTGTAGTTTGGCTTCATTCATCCAGCCCTCCACTTGTAACTACTGTTTATTCGAAGCTTAAAACCACATGATCACTAGCCCCAAGGGGCCTTTCAAATGTGATGTCCTCAATATCTGCACTACTCAAGGTGAATATTAGGTCTAGTTTCACTGGTTCATCCTCTCCTCTCTCTCTGGTAGTGTCCCTTACGTGTTGGTACATGAAATTTTCCAGAACCACCTCCATCATCTTAGCCCTCCACGTTTCTTGGCCCCCATGTGGCTCCAAGTTCTCCCAATCGATTTCCTTGAGGTTGAAGTCACCCATGGTCAGTAGCTTCGCCCTGCTCGCACGAGCATGAGCCCTTCTGGCCACATCAGCCAGTGTTTCAACCATCGCTCTATTACTCTCATCATACTCTTGCCTTGGCCTCCTGATGTTCTGTGGTGGGTTATACATCACTGCAATTACCACCGTGGGACCTCCGGACTGAAGCGTTCCTACTATGAAATCTCTTGCTTCTCCTCTGTCTCCTCTCTCCAGCTCATCAAAATCCCATCGGTTTTTGATCAACAGTGCCACTCCTCCACCCCCTCTGTTCCCTCTGTCTTTCCTCAGGATCTGATATCCCATTGGAAAGATTGCATCCGTTATCATACCTGTGAGCTTGGTTTCTGTGAGAGCTATGATGTCCGTTGATGCCTCTTTGAGTCTTTCGTGCCACTCCTCCCACTTATTTGTTATTCCATCAGCGTTGGTGTACCATACCTTCAGTTTCCTCTCCAACACTGTGTTTAGGGGGTGTCTGTGGGGTGGGGGACCTGGCACTGTACTGAGGGATTCTATAGCGGAGTGTTGGGTGGGGGATTGTGGTTTGTGTTGGGATAGCGTAACTGATTGTGGGGTTCTGGGGATGGTTCTGTGTGTGCTTGCTCTTGTTACTCTGCCCTGGTCTGGTTTCCTCTGCTGATTCTGTCCTTGCCTCTCCTCCTAGCTCCTTTCGCTTTTGTGTCCTCTCCCTCAGCTGTTGTCATTCTGTTTTTGTTCCATCTCGGTCTAGGATCACCCTCTTGTATTCTGCAATTTCCTTCAACCATGGTTTCTCTTGGAGGATCCTGTTTCGCACTGTTTCTGTCTTGAAAATCAGCTTGATTGGTCGTTTTTTCCCCTTCACGTACCCCCCTATTCTCTGAAAATTTACAATCTCGGACATGTCCTCTTCACCGATTTCTGTGATTATGTTCTCAATCTTCTTTCTTTCTGCCTGCCGTCTTTCAGTGTGTGTCCTTCCCTCGCTCTCCTGGAGCCCATGAATAAACACTGACTTCGCCCTCTCCTCCTCCTATTGCCTTTCCCTCTGTGACTCTGGTTCCTGTCTGTACATCGCCATTTTCTCCTTTAGTTTTTCCTGTAGCACTTGGTGGCATGGTCGTGCCTCTGCATTTGACCTATCCCCCTCTCCACCTGCACCCAGCTGCTCTACCCCTTCACTCCTTGGCCCTGCTTGGTAGGTTGACATGGCCTTTGCGTAAGTTATATCTTCTTCCTTCGAGTTGGGCCCCTCATTCAGTAGGGGTGTACCAGCTTCAGATGCTGTGTCTTCTCTGGTCAGTACCCCTGTAACCCGCTTCAGCCTGTTTACCTCATATTCTAGGACCCTTATTCTGGCTACTGCAGCTTCGACTTGTGACTCCCAAGTCTTCTTCTCCTCCTCCAACCTCTTTTCCAATTTCACAGAATGCTCTGTCTCCATTTTTGCAGAAAGCTCTCCTAGTTTTCTCTCCCACTCTTGTTCCATCCTTTTGCACTGCTCTTCCATCCATTCTTCCTTAGCAGAATCATTCTCCTCTGATCCCTTGGGTCCTTCGAGTCCCTACCTTTTTTTTTTTTTTTTTTTTTTTTTTTTTTGTGTGTGTGTGTGTGTGTGTGGGTGTCAGTAATTCTAAAAGTTTACCATCATTCAGTTGCGATGCCTTCTTGTTAAATTCTAAATTTGAGCTTCATACTATCTATTCCCATGAATTATATAATCTTATTAAAGGAAATCTCAAGAGATTTTACGACTGCAGTTAGTCAGTTCACCAAATCAAATAATCCATTTGTAAATCCTAAATTCGAACATGGGGTTTGGGTACTCATATATTATATCTAGATTTATATTCTCTCTATGGCAGTGCAATGGTTGAAGCACTCCCGTAAAAAAGGTATACATAAATTAATAAATGAGGAGAAGGATGCTTTTGTTGATGTTGGGTTGAGTAATATTTATTGTGTGAGGGATAAGAGGTACTGGATATTGTGCAATACAAAGCAAGTAAACCCTGATGTAGCTAGGTACACACATGATCTTTCCTGGTTGCTAGCTAGGTACACACATGATCTTCCCTTGTTGCAAGCTAGGTACACACATGATCTTCCCTTGTTGCTAGCTAGGTACACACATGATCTTCCCTTGTTGCTAGCTAGGTACACACATGATCTTCCCTTGTTGCTAGCTAGGTACACACATGATCTTCCCTTGTTGCAAGCTAGGTACACACATGATCTTCCCTTGTTGCTAGCTAGGTACACACATGATCTTCCCTTGTTGCTAGCTAGGTACACACATGATCTTCCCTTGTTGCTAGCTAGGTACACACATGATCTTCCCTTGTTGCTAGCTAGGTACACACATGATCTTCCCGTGTTGCTAGCTAGGTACACACATGTATTCTTGAAGAATGTTTGAACCTGCATTTGCTTACCAATGTCTTACAGTCTTTGTAATGTACTTACCTTTGTATAAACTTATGTATATCTCGCGAATAAAAACTTGTATACTTTGTATACATAGGACGTTACACCCATCCCATTATGATGCAGGTGGGATGGTCGAGGACTTGTCTAACATAGCTTAAATTCTTACCAAATTTTAATTACAAATGAATCTAATTTTTATAACCCTAAACTATTATTCACATTAAAATCGAAACTATTTTTAATGAAGCTTGATTCAGTCATATTTCTCTCAACCATAGGCCTGCCTGATACAACTTTCTTGGCCATATGAAAATCAGTTGGATCGTTAAAATCTCTCACATGAATAAACAGACCATTAGACACCTGTCCAGTTCTAATACCATATTTTGTTGTTATCTTAGTTCAAGATTTTTCCAGTTTGACCATTATTAACTTTATTACACTTTTACAAGGAATCTTTTAGACACAACCATCAGCATTTTTGGGGGAATTTTTATTCAGAATTGTTTTTACTAGATATAGTAACTTGATATATTAACTTGATATAGATTCTCCATGAATGACAAATGATGTTGAACCCATTCCCAGGATCCTGGAATGGCTTTATTAACTTCACAAACTATCTAAAACTTTATTATTGTAGCAACATTTCGCTCTTCATGAGCTTTGTCAAGTCGTTGTAATGGCTTGGCAAAGCTCCTGGAGAGCGAAACGTTGCCACAATAAAATGTCACATTAGTTGCACTTGTGTTCATTTACCTAACATATTGTCGACAATTCTACCAACATTAATACCATCTAAAACGTAGCCTTGAAAGTTCAGTAAAATACCTCCTAATTCCACAATGAAAGAATGTGACAATTTTTGTGAAATAGTGTGAAATCTAGATTTTAATTTATTCACGATAGATGCATTTGAGTCTACCTTTTCTGATTGTCTTCAATATTTAATGACTGATGCATCTTATAGTTCGGCCAGGACACTACCCATTATGTTTAATTTATGTGCGTGAAATTTGTCAGTACCCTATTGTTTTTCGTAAGCTTGAAATCGCTGGAATCTGTTTAGACTTTCGTGGAAACTTTAAATTGTATAGAATCTTTAAAAACTTGGAATCGTTGGATTCATAGCAATTACAGAAGAAGGCCTTTTCTGATATGCTTAAATTTGTCACTGTTAATAGGCTTTTCTAGACGAAAGCTTCATTTTCACTTTGGGTTATCTAAACTTGAAATTGCCATTTTTATTGTATAAATTAGTCTCCTTGCAATAACTAACAACATTATTCTAGTTATTGTATCTTAATTTTAGGCATATTTTATTGCTTTGGGCTTTGTACATATCAGTTTGCCAGATTTATAAAATACAATGTCCGATGTGATTGAGGTGTTTACAAGAAACCCAGAACCTCTTTATTATGTAGGTCAATCAAGAAGATCACTTGTAGCTGGATTACCACAGCATCTATACTCTGTATGGAAGGCCCAGGAGCTGAATGAAATCTTTAACAACATTAGCGCTTGCAGTCTTCCTCCGAACTGAAGAAAAGCCTATGTCATTGTTCCTAGCATTTTATTAAGGAGAGAAACTAGCAGAATACTTTCTAATACAAAATGATGATCATGCTTGTAAAATATGAATCAAGGATTATAGAAACTTGAATCTTAATTAGTTGAATCAATAATTCATAACCTGCAGATTGTTTGTTATTCTATGTTGCTCCATGTTAATTGGTAGTTTTACTTAGGGAAAAATACTGGATTGATTTTTTCAAATTGATTTTCCTTATGAAAGAAACTGCAAAGCCTAAAGTACTGTTCTTATATGATGATTTCTGAGTGTTGCATCTTTTTTTTTTCTAAGTTGAAAGTTTTGAGTTAAATTTGGCTTGTGTATGTCTTAATTTAAAAATTTGGTGAAGAAATGTGGATATTTATTTCCATAAGATGACTTGTGAAAGCCTCCTCTGATTTGCTTCAAATCCTCTAATCTAATATTTATCTGCATTACAAATTGATGCTTCACTCTGCACTGTTCTAATGGCTTGTACCGAGAATACCGGTGACTGGGATTACGGAGTACCAAGATGTCTGCCTCAGCTCCCACAGTTCCCCTAATATATCTAAATATTTTTTTTAGATTTATCATTAAAAATAGCCATATTTTTTAATGATCCAGAGCAGTAGGTATGATACTTCAAAATTTTATTAATAACATTAGAGGCTACAAAAAAAAAAAAAAAACAGAAATACTAATTCTGCTTCCAATAACACACACTAACAATAAAAGTTTGAAGCAGACCTGAAGAAGCATTTCAAGTTCTCATTAACTCTGTTTAATGGCAAATTTATACCTACAAATTACAAACTTATAGTGAATAATCTATTTCATGAAAATTATCAGCACTGATTGTTTGAAGCCATAAGAACAAGCAGTCTTTATTTACTGAATGGAAGTCAATTGCACTGTATAATAAATTATACAAACTGGTACATACATAACCCAATAACAAAGCGAAGCATAAGTTTTGGAAAGCACATCATCACTAAAAAATTGAAGTTAATCTAAATAAATGTTTTCCAGTTATCTCCAGGATTCCAATTCAGGTTTTCTATTAATTATGGGCCAACAGGCCCGCTGCAGATGGGCCAACAGGCCCGCTGCAGAGTTCCTCCTTTCTTATGTTCTTATGTTCTTATAACTTTCCTATACACAAACTAAATTTAATGGCTACTATCCTGGTCATAAGATGCATCATCCATTAAATATTGAAGACGTTCAGAAGAGGAAGAGTAATATTAGGAGACACTTTAATGTTTTGAAGCCAAGGAACATAGGATTTATAAAGTTATAGGAACCATTCCAGGAAGCTGGGAATGGGTTCTACAATTCTAGTTGAAGAACCCAACGCTGGTTCTATAACATTAGTTGTAGAATCAGCGTTAAAAATTTGAAAGTGATCGGATGAGACTTGCTGGTACTGGGAAATAATAACAATGTGCTGCTGGAAAACGAAGGAGGGAAAATCAGATAAGCCCATATAGGTCCAACTTAGTGATTCCTAATAGTACAGATCACATAAGAACAACTAAATATTTGTATTTATTTTTGATGTTGCAGATTGCAAGCTTTGTTGCTACGTATCTTGTGATTTTGCTGCAGTTTCAATCAGGGAAGTCCACACCCCGGCAGCAACACCTGCAACTACACAGTGATTCAACTATAACTCCTGGTAGAATATGATCAGTGTCCTGCAATAACATTTGTACCTAAGCAGCTATACAGCTGTAGCTGCTTGTGGAAACTGACCAGGACGTTGCTACAACAAATACACATGTATGGTAATACAACTGTGCCTTCTTGTGCACCAACGGTTATCAGTGACGTTACTTTAGTTCCTGGTAAAGGAACACTACCATAGAAAGTTTCACAGCTTTGAACTAGCACAAGCACCTGCTGTCTCCTACACTAACACTGATGTATCTCTAGTAATGTAACTTGTACTTCAGTATCCTGGTTGATGCAGAATTATTGGTGGTAATAACAGTTATTTTCAATCAGACACTGAAAGGGACACCTAGTCAAAGAGAAACGATACTAAGACATAGCTGGAATACCTAGTGAAGGAGAAACGGGAATAAAACACAGCTGGCCACTGGCAACTGCAGTGGAGGGAGCTGTTAGGACTTAAACTAGAAATAGTTAGTGGTATGGGTTTTGGGGAAAAACAGTGAAGTCCCAGTGTAGTAATATTATCTGTTCTAGGAGAACTAGTAATAGGCAGAATAATGTGGATACTGGAAAGCCAGTGGCACTAGATGACAAGGACAGTAATAGGTATAATGGAAAAACAGAAATGAGCAGGAAGGTTAAAGAGAAAGTAGGGTCTTTAAATGTATATTACACCAATAGTCGTAGTGCTAGGAATACGATGGACGAGTTGAGATTACTTCCTAGTGCGGGTAATATTGATGTTTTTTTGCAATAACTGAGACGTGGTTTAATATGAAAAATCGAGACATGCCTGCTGAATGTCACATCCAGGGTTTTAAATTGTTCCAAGTAGACAGAAGTATCGGGAAGGGGGGTGGGGTGGCACTCTATGTCCGTGATCATTTAAATTGTTGCATAAAAACGGGAATAAAGTCTGAAATAATACATACACAGTCTGTCTGGATAGAATTTTCAGAGGGGTGTGAAAAATTGAATTTAGGCGTGATATACCGTCCTCCAAACTTAGACAGGGAACAAGGAATACTACTTTTGGAGGAAATTGTAAAGGACACAAGGCACGATAACGTAGTAATTCTAGGGGACTTTAACTTTAGTCAAATTGATTGGAATTTCTTGACAGGGAATTTAGAATCTAACGACTTTTTAGAAGTAGTTCATGATTGTTTTTTGAAGCAGTTTGTGACAGAACCTACAAGGGGAAATAACCTACTTGACTTGGTTCTGGCAAACAAGGAAACCCTTGTTATAAATTTAGAAATTACAGAGGAACTCGGCACAAGCGACCACAAATCAATTACCTTTAACATTGAATGGATGTATGATAGTAGGGATAACTCAGTAACGGTCCCAGATTTTCGCTTAGCAGATTACAATGGGCTTAGAGAACACTTATCATCTGTGGACTTGGGTAACGAAGAGAGCTATCAATATGACAGTTTTCTGAACACTATACATGCTGCCCAAAGAACATTTATCCCATATAAAGAAATTAGATCGAATAGAAATGACCCAATACCTATTACTGTTCTTGTCATCTAGTGTCACTAGCTTTCCACTGTCCACCTTATTCTGCCTATTACTAGTTCTCCTAGAACTTATAATATTACTACACTGGGACTTCACTGTTTTCCCCCCAAAACCCATACCACTAACTATTTCTAGTTTAAAGCCCTAACAGCTCCCTCCACTGCAGTTGCCAGTGCCCCCACCCCAGACCTGGATAAGTGAACCCCATCCCTGGCATACATGTCATTTCTGCCATAGAAGAGGTCCCAGTTGTCAATGAATGTTACTGCATTTTCCTTACAGTATTTGTCCAGCCAGCAATTGATACCAATTGCCCTGGACAGCCATTCATTTCCAACTCCTCTCCTTGGCAAAATACCACATATGACAGGGTTCCCACCCTTCTTCCTAATTATGTCTATTGCTGACCTAAACCTGCTAGTCAGGTCCTCACTCCTACGTCTGCCAACATCGTTGCCTCCAGCACTGAGACAGATAATAGGATTGCTCCCATTACCTCTCATGATGTCGTCCAGACGGCTAACAATATCCTCCATCCCGGCCCTACTCCTATCATTCAAACAGAAGGCCCTATGCATGTACCTAACCTGGCTGTCCCCAACAACAACAATGTTAAGGTCTTGAGGATATCTCTCCAAGAGAGAACCCGCAATAATGGATTCAAATTGGATAAGTTTAGATTTAGAAAGGATATAGGAAAATATTGGTTTGGAAATAGGGTAGTTGATGAGTGGAACAGTCTGCCTAGTAGGGTCATTGAAGCTATGACCTTGGGTAGTTTCAAATTTAGGTTGGATAAATTCATGAGTGAGAGGGGTTGGATTTGAGTGGGACTCGCACTTATTCTGTTAGTGGGATGGATTGTGAAGGACCTGCCTAGTATGGGCCAACAGGCCTGCTGCAGTGTTCCTCCTTTCTTATGTTCTTATGTTCTTCCTTGGTGTCGTTCGTCGTGACACTCCCAGAAGTCGACTCACATTCATCGGGTAGCACGGAGAATGGGTTCGATGTTTCCACAACATTCTCCTGGGTCTTCGTTGTTTCTACCTCTCCACCCGTCCTCTTGATCCTTAACTTTGTCCCATGTGTTCCAGCCACTGTCCAGGTTCCTTTCTTGGCTTGAGGATTCTCAACAGGAGGATTATTACGAATCCTCTTGTTTTAAGAACATAAGAACATAAGAATGGAGGAACACTGCAGAAGGCCTACTGGCCCATACAAGGCAGGTCCTAATCAAAACCACCACTACCTAAGAATTTACTCCTGTACTCACGACACTAATCAAACCCAGCCCCTCCCACTCATATATTTGTCCAATCTCTTTTTAAAGCCACCCAAGGTCCTAGCCTCTATCACCCTACTCGGAAGATTGTTACACGCATCTACAACTCTGTTCGAAAACCAGTACTTGCCTATGTCCTTTCTAAATCTAAATTTATCCAATTTAAATCCGTTATTTCTGGTTCTTACTTGGTTCGATATCCTCAGTATTTTATTAATATCTCCTTTGTTTATGCCCACCATCCACTTGTACACCTCGATGATATCTCCCCTCATTCTACGTCTCTCCAGAGAGTGCAGATTCAATGCTCTAAGTCTATCTTCCTCAGTCAGTCGCTGTATCTCAAGCTTAGCTACCCTCAGTTCTTCCTTCAGCTTCTGGTAGAGTAACTCAAGAGAGGACATCTTCTTCAATGACTTCTATGACAACATAGTGTCATAGAACTTCAGGAAGATTTAGACAAACTTAATTCGTGGTCAGAAAAGTGGCAGATGCAGTTCAATGTAGATAAATGCAAGGTTCTGAAGCTCGGGAGTGTCCATAACCCAAGCACTTATAAGTTAAATAATGTAGAACTTAGCTATACAGATTGCGAGAAGGACTTGGGGGTGATGGCAAGCAGCAACCTTAAACCAAGACAGCAATAAGAACATAAGAACATAAGAATGGAAGAACACTGCAGAAGGCCTACTGGCCCATACAAGGCAGCTCCTTATCAAAACCACCACTACCTAAGAATTTACTCCTGTACTCACGACACTAATCAAACCCAGCCCCTCCCACTCATATATTTGTCCAATCTCTTTTTAAAGCCACCCAAGGTCCTAGCCTCTATCACCCTACTCGGAAGATTGTTCCACGCATCTACAACTCTGTTCGAAAACCAGTACTTGCCTATGTCCTTTCTAAATCTAAATTTATCCAATTTAAATCCGTTATTTCTCGTTCTTACTTGGTTCGATATCCTCAGTATTTTATTAATATCTCCTTTGTTTATGCCCATCATCCACTTGTACACCTCGATGATATCTCCCTCATTCTACGTCTCTCCAGAGAGTGGAGATTCAATGCTCTAAGTCTATCTTCATACGGAGATTTCTTATACTGTAAATCATTTTAGTCATTCTTCTTTGTATGTTCTCCAATGAATCTATATCCATCCTGTAGTAAGGAGACCAAAACTGAGCTGCATAATCCAAATGAGGTCTCACTAGTGATGTATAGAGCTGTAAAATAACTTTTGGACTTCTGTTGCTTATACTTCTTGAAATAAATCCTAGTAATCTGTTAGCCTTATTGCGCACACTTAGGCACTGTTGTCTTGGCTTTAGATTTCTGCTTACCATGACTCCCAAGTCTTTTCACATTCTGTATGATCAAGCTCAACTTCACCTAGTTTATAAATTCGAGGGATATTTTCATTACCAACGACAAGCACCTTACACTTGTCCACATTGAACTTCATCTGCCACTTTTCAGACCAAGACATTAATTTATCTAAATCCTCCTGGAGTTCACTGTTATCCTCCTCAGAATGAATTATACGGCCTATTTTGTATCATCAGCAAATTTACTCATGTCACTTGCAATTCCTTCATCAAGGTCATTATTGTAAATTATGAACAACAATGGGCCCAAAACTGATCCTTGTGGAACGCCACTAGTGACAAATCCCCATTCAGATTTGACCTCATTAATGGAAACTCTCTGCTTTCTATTGGTAAGCCATGCCTCTATCCATGCTAGAACTTTACCTCCTATACCATGAGCTGCCACCTTTCTTAAGAGTCTCTTGTGAGGTACTCTATCGAAGGCCTTACTGAAATCCAAGTAAACTATATCATATTCTTTATCACTGTCTACTGCCTCAAATGTTTTATTGAAAAAGTCAGTAAATTTGTCAGGCAGGAACGACCTCTCGTAAACCCATGCTGAGATTCATTAATCAAATTATGTTCTTCAAGGTGACTTCTGATAATATCAGCTATAATTGATTCTAATAATTTGCCTACTATAGACGTGAGGCTTATTGGACGGTAATTTGATGGAATGGACTTATCCCCTGATTTGAATATAGGAACTACATTAGCTATCTTCCACATCTCTGGCACAACACCAGTTAGGATGGACGTATTAAACACATTCGTTAATGGCTGACTAAGTTCCATTTTGCATTCTTTAAGTACCCTGGAAAACAACTCGTCGGGTCCAGGGGACTTATTTTGCTTCAGTTTATCTATTTGTTTGATAACCATATCCCTCGTGACGGTAATATTAGTTAATTTGAATTCTTCAGGAACTGAATAATTGTTAATTTCTAGGGCAAATAGATTACTGGGATTTATATCAAGAAGTGTTAGCAACAGAAGTCCAGAGGTTATATTACAGCTTTATACATTATTAGTAAGGCCTCACCTAGATTACGCAGCTCAGTTCTGGTCTCCATATTACAGAATGGATATAAATTCGTTAGAAAACATTCAGCGTAGATTGACTAAATTAATACATAGCATTAGAAATCTTCCTTACGAAGAAAGATTGAAGACCCTTAAATTACATTCACTTGTAAGACGTAGAATGAGGGGAGATATGATCGAGGTATACAAGTGGAAAATGGGTATTAACAAATGGTGGACCTGACTTAACTCAGTGAAGACGTGTCTTGTGTGCTCTCTGTGAATCTCAACAAGATGTCCTCTCTTGAGCTACCCTACCAGCAGCTGAGGGAAGAACTGAGGGTAGCTAAGCTTGAGATACAGCGACTGACTGAGGAAAACAAGAGGATACGTAGTAATCCTCCTGTTGAGAATCCTCAAGCCAAGAAAGGAACCTGGACAGTGGCTGGAATGCATGGGACAAAGTTAAAGATCAAGAGGACGGATGGAGAAGTGGAATCAACGAAGAACAAGGAATCTGTTGTGGAAACATCGAACCGATTCTCCATGTTACCTGATGAATGGAGTCGACTACTGGGACCATCACGAACGACACCAAGGAGGGTAAGAACATTGTTCTTGTTGGGGATAGTCAAATTAGGTACATGGATAGGGCCTTCTGCTTGAAAGATAGAAGTAGGAGACAGGGGGTTTGCTTTCCTGGGGCTGGGATGGAGGATATTGTAGCCGTCTGGACGACATCATGAGAGGTAATGGGAGCAATCCTATTATCTGTCTCAGTGCTGGAAGGCAACGATGTTGGCAGACGTAGGAGTGGGGACCTGACTAGCAGGTATAGGTCAGCAATAGACATAATTAGGAAGAAGGGGGGAACCCTGTCATATGTGGTATTTTGCCAAGGAGAGGAGTTGGAGATGAATGGCTGTCCAGGGCAATTGGTGTCAATTGCTGGCTGGACAAACACTGTAAGGATAATGCAGTACCATTCATTTGCAACTGGGACCACTTCTATGGCGAAATGACATGTATGCCAGGGATGGGGTTCCACTTATCCACGGCAGGTGTGGATTTTCTTGCTAGCTCAGTTGAGGGTGTTGTTAGGACTTTAAACTAGGATTAGTTAGAGGTATGGGTTTAGAAATGGAAAATACTGAATGTCGAAATATAGATCTAGGATTTGATATAAAAAATCTTAACAATAACAAGGACAGTAATAGGTATAGTGGAAAAACAGAATGGAGCAGGAAGGGTGAAGAGAAAGGAGGGTCTTTAAAAGTGTATTATACAAATAGTCGTAGTGCTAGGAATAAGATGGATGATTTGAGATTAGTTGCAAGTGCAGGTAACATTGATGTATTTGCCATAACTGAGACGTGGTTCAATACGAAAAATAGGGACATGCCTGCTGAATGTCATATACAGGGTTTTAAATTGTTCCAAGTAGACAGATGTTTCGGGAAGGGGGGTGGAGTGGCACTGTATGTCCGAGATCGCTTGAACAGACAGAGTCTGTCTGGATAGAATTTTCAGAGGGGCATGAAAAATTGATTTTAGGTGTGATATACCGTCCCCCAAACTTAGATAGGGACCAAGGGAGACTACTATGGGAGGAAATTATAGTCAATTATAGCTGATATTATTAGAAGCCATCTAGATAACCATAATTTGATTAATGATACCCAGCATGGATTCACGAGGGGCCGTTCCTGCCTATCTAATTTATTAACCTTCTTCAGTAAAGCTTTGGAGGCTGTTGATCACGATAAAGAATTCGATATTGTTTATTTAGACTTTAGTAAGGCTTTTGATAGAGTACCGCACCAGAGACTGTTAAAGAAAGTGGCAGCTCATGGCATTGGGGAAAAAGTGCTGTCATGGATCGAGTCATGGCTCACCAATAGGAAGCAGAGAGTGTGCATAAATGGGGTTAAATCCGAATGGGGACTTGTAACAAGTGGTGTTCCACAGGGATCAGTCTTAGACCCATTGTTATTTATAATATATATCAATGACCTTGATGAGGGATTACTAGTGATATGAGCAAATTCGCCGACGACACGAAATGGTAGGATAATTGATTCAAACATAGATGTCATAGAACTTCAGGAAGATTTAGACAAACTTAATTCGTGGTCAGAAAAGTGGCAGATGCAGTTCAATGTAGATAAATGCAAGGTTCTGAAGCTCGGGAGTGTCCATAACCCAAACACTTATAAGTTAAATAACGTAGAACTTAGCCATACAGATTGCGAGAAGGACTTGGGGTGATGGTAAGCAGCAACCTTAAACCAAGACAGCAATGCCTAAGCGTACGTAATAAGGCAAATAGATTACTGAGATTTATATCAAAAGTGTTAGCAACAGAAGTCCAGAGGTTATATTACAGCTTTATACATCATTAGTAAATCCTCACCTAGATTACGCAGCTCAGTTCTGGTCTCCATATTACAGAATGGAAATAAATTCGTTAGAAAACATTCAGCGTAGAATGACTAAATTAATACATAACATTAGAAATCTTCCTTACGAAGAAAGATTGAAGACCCTAAAATTACATTCACTTGTAAGACGTAGAATGAGGGAGACATGATCGAGGTATACAAGTGGAAAATGGGGTATTAACAAAGGGGGTATAAATAAGGTCTTGAGGATATCTCTCCAAGAGAGAACCCGCAATAATGGATTCAGTTAGATAAGTTTAGATTTAGAAAGGATATGGAAAGTATTGGTTTGGAAATAGGGTAGTTGATGAGTGGAACAGTCTGCCTAGTAGGTTATTGAAGCTAGGACCTTGGGTAGTTTCAAATTTAGGTTGGATAAATTCATGAGTGAGAGGGTTGGATTTGAGTGGGACTCGCATGAGTGGGTAGAATTGTCCATAACCCAAGCACTTATAAGTTAAATAACGTAGAACTTGCATACAGATTGCGAGAAGGACTTGGGGGTGATGGTAAGCAGCAACCTTAAACCAAGACAGCAATGCCTAAGCGTACGTAATAAGGCAAATAGATTACTGGGATTTATATCAAGTGTTAGCAACAGAAGTCCAGAGGTTATATTACAGCTTTACATCATTAGTAAGGCTCACCTAGATTACGCAGCTCAGTTCTGGTCTCCATATTACAGAATGGACATAAATTTGTTAGAAAACATTCAGCGTAGAATGACTAAATTAATACATAGCATTAGAAATCTTACTTACGAAGAAAGATTGAAGACCCTTAAATTACATTCACTTGTTAGACGTAGAATGAGGGAGACATGATCGAGGTATACAAGTGGAAAATGGGTATTAACAAAGGGGGTATAAATAAGGTCTTGAGGTATCTCTCCAAAGAGAACCCGCAATAATGGATTCAAGTTAGATAAGTTTAGATTTAGAAAGGATATAGGAAAGTATTGGTTTGGAAATAGGGTAGTTGATGAGTGGAACAGTCTGCCTAGTAGGGTTATTGAAGCTAGGACCTTGGGTAGTTTTAAATTTAGGTTGGATAAATTCATGAGTGAGAGGGGTTGGATTTGAGTGGGAATTGCACATGAGTAAATAAAATTATCAAATCTTATTTCTTGTCCAATCTCTTTTTAAAGCCACTCAAGGTCCTAGCCTCATCACTCTACTCGGAAGATTGTTCCGCATCTACAACTCTGTTCGAAAACCAGTACTTGCCTATGTCCTTTCTAAATCTAAATTTATCCAATTTAAATCGTTATTTCTCGTTCTTACTTGGTTCGATATCCTCAGTATTTTATTAATATCTCCTTTGTTTATGCCCATCATCCACTTGTACACCTCGATGATATCTCCTCATTCTACGTCTCTCCAGAAGTGGAGATTCAATGCTCTAAGTCTATCTTCATACGGGAGATTTCTTATACTGTAAATCATTTTTGTCATTCTTCTTTGTATGTTCTCCAATGAATCTATATCCATCCTGTAGTAAGGAGACCAAAACTGAGCTGCATAATCCAAATGAGGTCTCACTAGTGATGTATAGAGCTGTAAAAAAACTTTTTGGGCTTCTGTTGCTTACTTCTTGAAATAAATCCTAGTAATCTGTTAGCCTTATTGCGCACACTTAGGCACTGTTGTCTTGGCTTTAGATTTCTGCTTACCATGACTCCCAAGTCTTTTTTACATTCTGTATGATCAAGCTCAACTTCACCTAGTTTATAAATTCGAGGATATTTTCATTACCAACGACTAGCACCTTACACTTGTCCACATTGAACTTCATCTGCCACTTTTCAGACCAAGACATTAATTTATCCAAATCCTCCTGGATTCATTGGTATCCTCCTCAGAATGAATTATACGGCCTATTTTGTATCATACAAATTTATAATGTCACT
>WNWK01004532.1:125000-138115 GCA_009830355.1 Cherax destructor | reverse complement strand
AAGGGTCAGGGGGAGACATGATAACGACATACAAAATACCGGGGAATCGACAAGGTAGACAGAGACAGGATGTTCCAGAGAGGGAATACAGAAACAATGGGACAAAACCAAGGAAGACCGGGATGAGCAAAGGGATGTTAGGAAGCTTTTCCCAGCCACAGAGAAGCCAGGAAGGGAAAAAATATAGTGGAGGGGGGGAACCCAACATGTTTTAAGACGAGGTATGATAAAGCCATGGAGCAGGGAAAAAGCAGAGACCCAGTAGGGGGACAGCGAAGAGGCGGGGCCAGGAGCTGAGTCCCCGCCCCCTGCAACTAAATTGGGTGAGTACACACCCACACACACACCACACACACACCACACACACACCACACACAAAACCACACACCCCCACACAAAAACCACACAAAACACCACACACACACCACACACACACCACACACACACCACACACAAAACCCCACCCCACACACCCACCCCCCACACACCCACCCCCCACAAAAACCCACACCCCACACACCCCCCCCCCACACACCCACCCCCCACACCCCAAAACCCCACACACCCCACCCCCACACCCACCCCCCACACACCCACCCCCCACACACACACACCACACACCACACACACACACCCCACACACCCAAAACCCCACACACCCACACCCCACACACACACACCCCACACCCACACACCACACACACACACACACACACACACACACACACACACACACACCACAAACACACACACACACACACACACCACACACCACACACACACACCCCACACACACACACCCCCACACCCACACCCCACACACACACACACACACACCACACCCCCAACAACACACACACACACACACCACACACACCACACACACCACACACACCCCCACACACAACCACACACCCCACCACACCCCACACCACACCCCAAAAACACCCCCACACACACACACCACACACACACACCCCACACACCCACACCCCACACACCCACACCCCACACACCCCACCCCACACACCCACACCCCACACACACACACCCCACACACCCACACCCCACACACACACACCCCACACACCCAAAACCCCACACACCCACACCCCCACACACACACCACACACACACACCACACACACACACACACCACACACACCCCACACACACCCCCACACACACCACACACACACCCACACACACACCACACACACACCCCACACAAAACCCCACACACCCCCCCCACACCCCACACACACACACCACACATACACACACCACACACAACACACCCAAAACACACCCCACACCACACCCCACCACCCCACACCACAAAAAACCACACACACCACAAACCACACACACACCCCCACACCCCCACACCACACACCACACACACACACACCCACACACACACACACACCACACAACACACACACACACACCCCCACACAACACACACACACTACACACACACACACACACACACACACACACCACACACACACCACACACACACACACCCCACACACCCACACACACCACACACACCCACACACACCACACACACCACACACACCACACACACCACACACACCACACACCACACACAACACACACCACACACACACTACACACACACACACACACACACACACACCACACACACACACACCACACACACCACACACACCACACACACCACACACACCACACAACACACACACTACACACCACACACACACACAAAACCCACCACACACACACACACACACACACACACACACACCACACACACAGTCAGTCAAATAAATGCCAACATTTATAATTGGAAAGGTACACACAACAAAACACAATTATGCATATACACACACAATTCACTCAGGATTGCCTATACTTATGAATGGAACAATTACTGATGGTACTACATACACATTCATTCGAAAAGTATATGGGAGGAAATATTTCATACCTACAGCTGAGCATGACAATACGTCGAACAACATCAGGCACATGTGACAGGCATAAATATCATGTCAACATTAACGCAGACGTTGTGTAATGCAGTCATCAAATAGACGAGTTTTAGTGGTGTTAGAAAAATAAATCTTTTACTGTATTACACCATTCATGTTGGAAACGAATCAAAATATCCGGGAACTGCTCAGAGAATTTTGTCTGTCCGGACAAAGTATTCCTATTTGTAATCAAATCTGATTGAATCTCATTCCAAAGACTGTAAGATCTATGAGGATTTAGTGTTCAACAAGGAGTATAATAATAATTATGGCATTGGTAACTGGAGGGAAGAGGAAGAAAGAAACGATGAGGAAGAGGTGGGGGAAGAGTAGGAGAGGGCAAGAAGAGGAGAACCACGGAAGAGGAAGAAAAATTTTGGAACTTGGGATTATTTTTAGATCATGCCTCAAGGGGTGAATTTATTGGGTAATGCCACTCAGTCTGTGAGTGAACATAATTCAGGAAAGACTAGACATGACAACCGAAATATGTGGCAGGCCAGTGGTGACAACTTTACCCTTGGATGTTGCAGTACACAGGTATGACTACCTTTGCAATTATAATATCATTATAGGCATAGGCGAAAACAAACGGTAACGGGAATCTGTTTTGTAACAAAGGTGTCCAGTGGAACATCGAGAAGTAAACACCATTCCCACCGAAGGGAACAAATCTTTTCTCAACAGATAAAATTTAGAGAAAAAATCTGAAGTAACTTTTCTCTGCTCCTCGTACCGAGTGAATGAATGGTTTAGTTCCTCATCCTCGAGGCTGAGACTGAGGCTGAGGCTGAGGCTGAGCAATCACACTGTTGCTTGACGCTTCAGAATTTAATGCTTGAAGGAACAGTTTGGCTGATCTTCATTGTTGGCATTTCTTGTTAAGGAATTTGGTGCTTAATAGCAAAAATATACAATGCAGTTATACGGAATCTCATCTGACATTGTTTCGCCCACTGTGGGCGAAACATCGCCAATAAAGGATTCCATTTAACAGCATTTGTGTATCATTACCATAGTGTGGGTATTTCCTACCATTATCTCTCCCCCAGGGAGCACAGTTACTCCCAGTTACGGCAGCCTCAAGGTAACCCAGGATAACCGAAAACAATAAAGCAGTATAACTTATTAAATACTCCCGAAGGAATCCCTATATATTTTATTAGTTTTTCCTTCCTCCAATTTTTCGATTTTTTCCCTAATAACTCGAGAACGCCTTATCCAGTAGGTTTCAAATTTTCAGTTCTTATGGCCAAACTTGTTGAACCCATTAAAAACCTCCCGGAATGGCTCGGATAACTTTCGAAACCCTCAGTGGTGCAGATTCAAACATTTTAAAAAAGGTACCAAAGAAATTGACGACGGCGGAGAGCAAAATTCAGATGTTTAGTGTGAAATTTTTATTCCTCTTAAATCACTTTAAATAACTTTCAGTGTACCTCTTCTGAACGGCTTCAGCATTTAATGACTGATTCATCTAACGGCCCGGATAGTGCCTATTAATTTTCGTATACTTGATGGCAAATTTGTTTATGTAATAAAACAGTGAAAAAAAAAATTGTAACTATACAACGACTTATCTGATCGACTTCAAATTTTCACCTCTGTTGTGGTTTCTTGAGCACAAGGTTCACGCTGACATTCCGAGACTTAAGTCACACCAGACTATTGTTTTAAATAAGTAATGGTTTAACTTTTTAATGAATTACTAGAATGCTTCTTGTGACTGGTTTCGAAACCTTGTTGACGATGCGGTCTATATGGAGGGCGATGCTTCATTAGTCTACTCCGAGTTGTTGGTAATCTGAAATTTTACTAAGAAAAGTTGTGATCGTTGGATTCAGGTCAACAACTGAAGAATGCCTTTTCTGATGGGCTTCAAATTTTAACCACTGATGGGTTTTATTAATACACACCTTGTCACTCACTTTGAGATGTATAAATTTCAATTTGCTAATTTTATTGAGCAATTTACTTCCCGTGTGATAGCTAGAGAATGCCTCTTCTGATCAATTTCAAACTATAAATGCTTGTGCATCTTAATAGGAAGTATTTTAATTTTAATTTTGGACTGTGTGGGGGCCATTTTGTTAAATTTTTGGCTAATTTAATCAAAATGAATTAAAAAAAATCATAATCAGAATTGTACAGAGTTTTAAATGGAACTCAAATGAGAAAAGTAAAGTTGAAAAAAAAAACTTCGCTGTTTCATGATGTTTGTAAGTTTAGTTTAACGAGAGGAAAGTTTTCTATTTAACGGAACTTTCTCAGCAACATTTTCGTTTGCTTTCTCACAAATTTTCGTTTATTACTCGAGAATGCCTTATTCGATCGGCTTCAAATTTTCAACGCTGATGTAATACATCTTGGGCAAGGTTCATAGGATAATTTGCATGCGTGGGCGCCCCATAAACAATGTTACATCTGTCATGCCCATTCTTTTATTTCGTTTATCTTACTTAGAAGAAGGTTGGTATATATAATGAGGTGTGTACATGCTATTTTGTAACATTTAACCTCGAATTGGTATAGTTTCTTTGGGGGACCATGATGCTGATGAGGGGCTCTTGATCCAAGAAACTGGACTTATCTACCCCTTGCTTGGATTAAATCTGAATGCCTCAAATTCCACAGGCTCTATATGACCCCTACAGGTTTCGCGTCTTTCTCTAATAACAATTGTGAACGGCATCGACGTTCGATGGTAAATACATCGTGTAAAGTGGATATCAGGTTTAGGCTGTGTGGGCACAAATTTAGTTGGATTCTTTGCAACAGCTGTAAAATACATCTTTTAGTCAGCTTTAGACTTTTATTGCTTTTGTTTTCATCAATGGAAACAACGTATTGATGTTACGTTGTGTAAGTTATCATGTGCCGGTTTAATTACTCAAACTGGTTTCTGTGAAATAATTTGATGAAGTCTCTTATGATCAGAAATAAATCACAGCGTTTAACTTTATTTGGTTATCTTAGCCTAAATCAGCTTAATGTTCTATGTTCCTGTAACATCTGTGTGCCCTCAAGACCATTGATAACAAAAATTATGTTATGCACACTAAACTTACAGAAAATTACTTTCTTAATAGCTAGCCAGTCTTAGAGAAAGTTTATATTGATTTTAACCTGTGTAGGTTCCAGTATTTTTTTTTTTTTTGGTAAGAAACTGGCAAAACTGAAATATTGTTTTCCATGGGATAATTTCTGAGTGTCATATCTGATTAGCTTCAACACTTCCATGCTGTTGATAGTACAACATCTGAGCGGATTCAAGCTTAATGTGCTTGTGTATTTTAAGATATTCGTCTCTTTCGTCCCTCTCAAAGATTTGAATTAGATTTGGTCTGTGTATATCGTGATTTACCATTTTGATTGAAGAAATTTGAATATTAGTTTCCATGTGATGACTTGTGAATGCTCTTCTGGTTACCTTTAAATCTGCACTGTTCCAGTCGCGTACAGAGAGTCTTCAAGGGTTTACACAATACGGGGATACTTTTCTCGGATCGCGCAGCGGCCGAAATACATTTAGCTTTATTTGCGGTCATGAAGAAAAAAAGACGTCACTGAGACAACGTTTTACTCTAACAGTTTCGCTGTTGAATGTCTGTAGAGTTGTCAATAATAACAAATCCCAAAGGTCTTTCCTAATTTTATAGTTTACTTTTTGTCATATATGCTTAATTGTCTCTCGTTTTAACATTATTATTATAGCCAAAGTACTGTACTCTGAATCTATGCACGAAAGCTATTTTTTTCCACTTCTTTAAATGCGGTGTTGTGTAGACTCTTCTCTTACGCTGCTTATATGGTCATCCTCATATAGAGTTCATTGTCTAATTTTAGCGGTGAGAACCGAGGCAGATGGGGAAGATGAGAAGGCGGAGCTGGAGAGGGTGGAAGGTAAGAGAGATAAAAGGTAATGAGGCATGATGAAGAGGAAGGAATAATAATAGGAAAGGCAGGAATTAAGATTGAGAATGGAAGAAGGTGTAGACGAAGAATCTGGAAGATAGGAAAGTAACGAGACTCCGAGGGAGTCAAAATTTGACAGTAAGGAAATGGAGAAAGTAGGGACTATTTAGCAGTCAGAAAGATGGAAGGGAGGATAAGGATAAAAAGCGAAGAAATGAGACACAAAAGAAGCGAACTAGTGGGGTGTCATTGAAAATAAATAGAGGAAAGAGAGGAGGGAGAGGAAGATAGGAAGGTAATAAAGAGAGGAAGGGTCACAAGGACCCACGTGGTGCCAACGATGACATTTCTGTGTTCCTCGGGTCCAGAAACTTTCCCTGAGAGTCTGGTTCTTCTCTCCAGCCACCGTGTTACACCAACATTTATTTGGGGTCCGAAATATAATTGCGAAAAGCTGCGTGTGTGTCGTTTAGTGTTCAACTGATGGGGTGTGTGTGGATACGTGTATGTACTCTTCTAATTGTGGTTGCAGGGGTCGATTCACAGGTCCTGGCTGTATGTTTGTAGTGGGTGTAGGTGTGTGTGGGAGTGCGGAAGGTGTAATGAGATGTGGAAATGTGTGAACGATTTTAACCGGTGGATTCTTTGAAAATAGGAAAATGGAAGATTCTCTGGCTGAGTTTCATGGCACCACAAAATAATCTGACTTTTTATTTTTTTGGCAGTTCGAGTCGTGAGTTCTACGTCCATTGTTTAAATCTTGAGACTGTGAATAATTTGTTATTCAACAAAACCGGAAACACAAACAGTGTACAGCTACACTATTCTTTATGAAAGTTACTTTTTGGAAACGCACTGTGCGACTTCCCTCGTTTGTACGAGTTGCCTTGTGAGAACACTCGCAGTTTGCGACTGTTACATTGCATGTGAGAGAGCGAGTGGGATGAGGGAGCGAGTGGGATGAGGCGAGTGGGAAGAGGAGCGAGCGAGCTGCTGGCGGGGAAACTTAGAGATTTCTTCGGGAGACAATTTTCGGTTTTCTTAACGCATCTTAACCTAACCTTCAGTAAAAAAAACTTGAACTAATAATCACTGTGCTGTTACCCTACTCTATATGATAGGTAACAAGTGGAAACAAAAACTAGATATATTTACCTAGCATAAAAGAAGCCTTCCAGCCAGTCGCTGACAACAATACGATATACAAAATCAAATTACGGTTACTTCTCTATGACAAAAAAAAAATTATGACTGGATCTGAGTATAAGACAAAGGTGAATCTTATGATACAGCGGAGTGTCAGGAAATTATCCAAACAAGTATGATGCGAAACCCTTTGTTCTGAGCAAAATTTAGGCTGTTTTTAATGTTTATTGTGATTGTCCTCCTTTGTAAATAAGACGACATACAAGGGCATGAAGAGCAGGCTTGAAATCGCAGATCATTTATGTTGAAGTCACTTCTATGTTTTGGATTCAGTCATTGATTCAGCCTAATACTAATAGCCTTTGCGCATCTTTGTGTGTTATGCAGGGTAGTGCAGTTCCATCTCTAATTAATAGTCTGAGCCATTAGTGTATCCCTGATGCTCACCTGGTAGTGTGTGCGTGCACCTGGCAGTGTGTGTGCACCTGGCAGTGTGTGTGTGCACCTGGCAGTGTGTGTGTGCACCTGGCAGTGTGTGTGTGCACCTGGCAGTGTGTGTGTGCACCTGGCAGTGTGTGTGTGCACCTGGCAGTGTGTGTGTGCACCTGGCAGTGTGTGTGTGCACCTACATCGTACATTCTTTCCGAATTTAACTTCGTCCATTTCTGCACACTTGAAACATGTCAGGAACTACGAGACTAATCGTTCAAATTCCGATGTGAGCGATAAATTTGGTACACTTAATTTTCAGAGGATGTCTTTGAAGAAAATTATGTCGGCCATTAAAAACTTTGAAAACTGCCGACAATTTCAAGATGGCCGACTCGCGATACCAAATTTAAGTAATGTAGAGAGCCGACCAAGTGCGGTCTTGTGCATAAAGTTAACTTTTGATGGCATTTTGTGTTATAAGTTGCTACATATGTAAAACATTTGGCAATAAAAAAAACTAAGGCAGAGGTGGATTCCAGCTCCGATTTTGCTTGCTTGTAATATTTGACTAAAATGTTGTTTATTAAGTTGATACAGAGTCATTGAAAAAAAAAAAAAAATTCTATGGAGTAACAACACTGGAGTAACAACACTGGAGTAACAACACTGGAGTAACAACACTGGAGTAACAACACTGGAGTAACAACACTGGAGTAACAACACTGGAGTAACAACACTGGAGTAACAACACTGGAGTAACAACACTGGAGTAACAACACTGGAGTAACAACACTGGAGTAACAACACTGGAGTAACAACACTGGAGTAACAACACTGGAGTAACAACACTGGAGTAACAACACTGGAGTAACAACACTGGACTAACACTGGACTAACACTGGACTAACACTGACTAACACTGGACTAATACTGGAGTAACACTGGAGTAACACTGCTGTCGTTCTGTTTCATATGACTAAAATAAATTATTTCTAATTCATGTACTGATATTTTTTTTAGCACTGAGTAGTAGTGTATTGCCTGTATAGTGTTGCCTGTATGATAGTGTTGCTCTCTTATCCGTATCTGGATACATACAGTATATGTTACTTTAAGTTGAACGTATTCCTTTTACAACATTGTTCAGTATGTACAGATTCTAGCCTACCAGGAAGTTGCTTTAACTCTCACTAGTTACTGAACTGACCCCAAAAATGGAATTCTTAACTGGTAATGTATTACAAACTCAATTTTAATTTTTTAAATTTTTGTTGTAAGTTTTTTTGAGAGTGCATGTACAGGTCATTTATGTTACATATTAAATTTGTGATTTAATACAATACAGTGTGTTTGAAAGCAGACTTTAGATGGAACTGTAAACCTCATTACCCCCTGAAAGAAGGTTCCTTGACGCTGGTGAGGGGCTCTTGATCTAGGGAACTGGATGTGTGTTCCGGTTCACTGAATTAAGCCTGAATACCTTCCACATCCCCCCCCCACAGGCACTGCATAATCCTACGGGTTTAGCGCTCCCCCTTCATTATAATAATGTGAAGTTCCTTCCCATTTGAATCACAGTTTAGTTTCTTGTGCCGTGACAACAGAATTAATGCAATTGCATCTAATACTTAAGTTCAATACGATGAGAATTTATTATTTTTCACTTACTAGATCTAAAGACAAAAATACTTTTTTCAGAAATTTTGAAGCAAATTTCAAAATAACATTATAAAATAAGGAAACTACTAACGTCTTGTTAAACCAGATTTGTTGAAAATATCTACAGATAAATGTACAGTATGATATAGAACATAAATCTAAAACAAGCTTTCTTTGGTTCCCCCAGCAGCGTAGGCTTGTAGAGAAGCAATGAATAATGCCACTCGGTAGTAGAAGTAGAAGTAGCGCATTGTGCTCAAAATGTCGTCTTTGTCAAGAAGCAACAACAATAGCATTGTGGAAACGAAAAAAAAAAAGAAAAAAATTGCTACCATGATTCATATTGTTCAGGTTAGGAAACACCTGCGAAAAATATACCAGTATTTCATAGCCTCAGTTCTTCTCCTATTTCTGCCAATCCCCAAAATTTTTGTGAAGGCGGTGGTATTAAAAAAACTACAAGAGGCAAAAGGTTGTTATGGGCTTTATATGGTATTTGCTATTAACCAGTATAGGCATTGAGCTGGTAGGTTTTTGATACTGTGTGGCTTTGTTTTAGTCATGGAACAATACATCCCTGAGTCGGGTTAGTGTCCTCGGGTCCGTCATGATCCTTTCACAGAAGGTTGTGTTTAGCTACTACCTTCATTTACATTAGGAACCTTTCCCAGTATGTTGATGGCTCTAGTGCAAAATCAGAGCACAAATAATTATCTTAATGGCTTTGTTCTTGATTATTTTAAGACTCTGAGGTAAAAGGACACACGTGTAAGTAATATGACACTTTAAAGCAGCAACGTTTCGCTCTCCAGGAGGTCCCGTATTCTCAAACCAATACCAATTGTCGGTAATTCCACCAATATAATTTTAAGCTTTTTCATCCTAGAACTTTAAATTAAGTAAAGAACAAGGTAATCAACATTCTCCAAATCTGCGGTCTAGTGTGCTCACCACTCAGCATTACTCCCAAAAATTTAAGTTGCTCGCAAAACTTCATTCGTGATTAATGTGGAAGGTTGGTAGATTTTTAGTGTTGACATTTGTACATTTCTGGTCTTACCTGTGTATCTGATAAAACTATACATAATACTCTCATTGTGTTGATACGAGTATGTAGACTGTTCGCAGTGTTGCCAAAGATTGCAGTACTGTATAAGGATCGAGAGGGAAGGAAAGAGGGAGGGAGGAATGAAGAGGGAATGGAGGGAAGTGAAGAGAAATGAGAGGGAGGCACAGTAGTAGGAAAGTAAAGCCCTGTAGTGTCAGTGTAATGTGTTGGCTGTTGAGACTGCCTTGACCCCAGCACTGTTTATCCCAGCGTTGTTGACCCCAGCGTTGTTGACCCCAGCGTTGTTGACCCCAGCGTTGCTGACCCCAGCGTTGCTGACCCCAGCGTTGCTGACCCCAGCGTTGCTGACCCCAGTGTTGCTGACCCCAGCGTTGTTGACCCAGCGTTGTTGACCCCAGCGTTGTTGACCCCAGCGTTGTTGACCCCAGCGTTCTTGAACCCAGCGTTGTTGACCCCAGCGTTGTTTACCCCAGCGTTGTTGACCCCAGCATTGTTTACCCCAGCGTTGCTGACCCCAGCGTTGCTGACCCCAGCGTTGTTGACCCCAGTGTTGCTGACCCCAGCGTTGCTGACCCCAGCGTTGTTGACCCCAGCGTTGTTGACCCAGCGTTGCACTCATACCTCAGTCCACAAAAATGCATAATTTGTTTGCTACTGACTTTGGTCCGTGATGGTAGCCCGTCTATTAGTCCTTGATGGTAGCCTGTCTGTGTTGGTCCGTGATGGTAGCGCCTCTGTTGGTTCGTGATGGTAGCCTCTCTATTGGCCCGTGATGGTAGCCAGTCTGTCCGTGATGGAAACCTGTCTGTTAGTTCGTGATGGCTGTCTGTCTGTTGGTCCGTGATAGTAGCCTGTCTGTGAGTCCTTAGTGGTAGCCTGTCTGTGATTCCGTGAAGGTAGCCTGTCTATTGGTCCGTGATGGTAGCTTGTCTGTTGGTCCGTGATTGTAGCTTGTCTGTTGGTCCGTGATTGTTGCTTGTCTGTTGGTCCGTGATGGTAGCTTGTCTGTTGGTCCGTGATGGTAACTTGTCTGTTGGTCCGTGATGGTAGCTTGTCTGTTGGTACGTGATGGTAGCATGTCTGTTCGTACGTGATGGTAGCCTGTCTGTTAGTCCGTGATGGTAGCCTGTCTGTTGGTCCTTGATGGCAGCCTGTCTGTGAGTCCGTATTGGTAGCCCGTCTGTTGGTCCGTGATGGTAGCCTGTCTGTTGGTCCTTGATGGTAGCCTGTCTGTTGGTCCTTGATGGTAGCTTGTTTGTGAGTCCGTATTGGTAGCCCGTCTGTTGGTCCGTGATGGCAGCCTGTCTGTTTCCTGATAACACTGTGATGGCAGTGTTCCTGAGATCACTGTGATGGCAGTGTTCCTGAGATCACTGTGATGGCAGTGTTCCTGAGATCACTGTGATGGCAGTGTTCCTGAGATCACTGTGATGGCAGTGTTCCTGAGATCACTGTGATGGCAGTGTTCCTGAGATCACTGTGATGGCAGTGTTCCTGAGATCACTGTGATGGCAGTGTTCCTGAGATCACTGTGATGGCAGTGTTCCTGAGATCACTGTGATGGCAGTGTTCCTGGGGATCACTGTGATGGCAGTGTTCCTGGATCACTGTGATGGCAGTGTTCCTGGGATCACTGTGATGGCAGTGTTCCTGGGATCACTGTGATGGCAGTGTTCCTGGGATCACTGTGATGGCAGTGTTCCTGGGATCACTGTGATGGCAGTGTTCCTGGGATCACTGTGATGGCAGTGTTCCTGGGATCACTGTGATGGCAGTGTTCCTGGGATCACTGTGATGGCAGTGTTCCTGGGATCACTGTGATGGCAGTGTTCCTGGGATCACTGTGATGGCAGTGTTCCTGGGATCACTGTGATGGCAGTGTTCCTGGGATCACTGTGATGGCAGTGTTCTGGATCCTGTGATGGCAGTGTTCCTGGGATCACTGTGATGGCAGTGTTCCTGGGATCACTGTGATGGCAGCGTTCCTGGGATCACTGTGATGGCAGCGTTCCTGGGATCACTGTGATGGCAGCGTTCCTGGGATCACTGTGATGGCAGCGTTCCTGGGATCACTGTGATGGCAGCGTTCCTGGGATCACTGTGATGGCAGGTTCCTGGGATCACTGTGATGGCAGCGTTCCTGGGATCACTGTGATGGCAGCGTTCCTGGGATCACTGTGATGGCAGGTTCCTGGGATCACTGTGATGGCAGCGTTCCTGGGATCACTGTGATGGCAGCGTTCCTGGGATCACTGTGATGGCAGCGTTCCTGGGATCACTGTGATGGCAGCGTTCCTGGGATCACTGTGATGGCAGTGTTCCTGGGATCACTGTGATGGCAGTGTTCCTGGGATCACTGTGATGGCAGTGTCCCTGGGATCACTGTGATGGCAGTGTCCCTGGGATCACTGTGATGGCAGTGTCCCTGAGAACACTGTGATGGCAGTGTCCCTGAGATCACTGTGATGGCAGTGTCCCTGAGATCACTGTGATGGCAGTGTCCCTGAGATCACTGTGATGGCAGTGTCCCTGAGATCACTGTGATGGCAGTGTCCCTGAGATCACTGTGATGGCAGTGTTCCTGAGATCACACAATCATTTTCATTTAAACACGAAATAATAATTTAGCTCATTTCTTTCCTTCTTTTAGTGGTCGGCATCTTTTTTGCCTTTTTAAGGTGCCAATCGCCGCCGATCGTCAAGGAAGAGCCATTTTCTGATTGGCTAGGTTATGTGCGGGGATGGTTTCAGAGTCGCAGTTTTCAAAGTTATCCAATCTTTGTTAATGTCTCACCGGAAGAACTTTACACAATTTAAGGGAAGAGTCGAGGCTCTGCAAGGATCCATTATGGGTTTTATTTACACAATGG